>CACKRE030000096.1:14981-32833 GCA_902602495.3 Ectocarpus sp. CCAP 1310/34 | reverse complement strand
GAAGGGTGCGCTGCATCCTGCTAAGGGTGTTCGGCATTTTGTGCTTACTTCCTTGCATACGGATGACAGCTGCGTATGACTTAATTTATTTTCTGGTGCTGGGGTCGGAATTTGCGTGTGAAACATGGTGTAGACTGGGGGATCTCATTTCGCGGCAAATATTATCTCGATTTTTCATCTTGGTTGTCCAGCACATCGATGTTTCGTACCTCTTTTCGAGAGGGCTACGTGCTTGGGCCATTGGTCTCTTGAAGCTTTAAATCGTAAGTGTACTACAGCATGACCAGCGCAGCTTTCACGAGAGCAGGGGCGGGGGCAGAAGTGTAGTGGGCACAGCAGACCATGATATAGTAGTCTCTGCGTGATTGGACAAACCTTCCACATATGCAGTTCCTCCTTGCTGTCAAGATTCTCACTCACCCATCTCCCCCGGAAGCGTGCCTGATGGCCGCGTCGACGAGACTACCGACGGGGCTTTCGGAGACCGAAACCGAAATCTCCACGGCCGCCACGGCTAGGAAGGAGCTGGCCAACAACACGGATGGCCGGGTAACGGCGTACAGGATCGATGCCACGTAGACGACCTTCCTCGTGGTAGGATACAAATTCATCGCAAGCACCGGCGGAGGAGTTCAGGAAGGGGGGAGCAAACAACAGGAACGTGCGCAGGAAAGGGTAAAGACGGGCTTAGCTTCGTAGCCCTCCATGGTGGAAATAGTGCGCGGATTGACACAGCGTGCACAAACTCGCCACGGCTCCTTCCTTTCCGAGAAGAATAGCTTACACAAGGAATGACGGAGCGGCCTGGAAACAATCCGTACACCGATGTACGTACACTCTCCGTCCATCCCACACCATCGCGGAGGGAGGGAGGGGTGCAACTCACGCGGTCACGAGTCACAAACCAACGCATTCTCTCTCCGTCGTGACGCCGGCCCGGGGTTGTCGGCGGAACAGGTGCGGGGAAGAACATATCCGGGGTGCACCTAATTAAATAATGGATAATGGATAAAGAGCATAAGCGCAATCACACCTCACAACCTCACCTGCTGCTGAATATTGTGTCTGTCCGCGAACGCGCAAGCGACTGGGGTCCAAAAGAAGGATGCGACCGGATTGATGGCACCCAGAAGGCCGACCTGGTGCTCTGATCAGCGGCGTTGACGGCAACAGACGGGAGCACAGCCGTTCGCTTCAACCTTAGCTCGAGTCGAGTTGGCACATTTCACATTTAGGCAGCGACGGGCCGGCTCACAGAGATATGACGTCAAGCGCACGGATGGGATGGAGCTGGCTAGAAACACATAGAACGTCCATGGAAAAACGAGTTTTCACGGAAACACAAACGATTGACTCTTCATTCAGTTCCAGCATCAAATCGTTTGCTCCAATTGTGTTACCTTAGACGACACAAGATATCACACCCCGGTTATGATATGGTGGGCTTTAAAGATATTGTCACCGGGTGTGGTTTCCTGTGGGGGTGTGGTATCTTATGTAGCCCGGGTGATAAAGTGCAGCTCTCATGGGTCTTCAAGGGTGTGTGATAAACCAGGGTGTGTGATTGCACGTCCGAATACCCACAGGGTGTGTTTGGGGGTGTGATAATGATGATTTGTTGTAAAAAAGGCCGTGTTATAACACTGCTTGTACATGTAGAATTGAACCGCTGCTGCTGCACACTTGACAAACAACGGAGCTCAACGGAGGTGACAACACTCCTAGCACATGACCTCGGTGGCCACAGAGTGCGCCAACCGTCCTGCCCCCTCACACAAAATAGTAGGCTGCTGCATGCCTTGCTATTGGGTACGACCAAAAGAGAGTTAAGCAGATGTTGTGATGAGTGTGTGCGACGCCCACATGCCAACGGGGCAGACGCGTACACCGCGGTGATAGAAGGAGGGGCCCCGTGAATGTATTCATTGGGCATGTGTCTACATAGCAGCACTAGTCTACTTGAGGACGGTTCCAGCTTGCACATTTTTAACCTGAACTGTCCACATCGATCGCGGAGATGCAACTGATGCACAAGCCTACACATACAACAACCCTGTTTTACATACGTGACATCAGCCAACGACATTTTTCACCGGAAAGTCCCTTGGACCGCCAAATGAGGGGCATGAAGGGCAAAACGCAGCCATACGCCATGAACAAGAAGAAGTACAGAATGCATCCTCGCACATGGGAAGATGCATTTGGTTCCATGTCGGATCCCCTGATGGACGCAAGCCGGCCGAGAGAGGAAAGCTTGCGGGATTGCGCCGTTCCGCCGTTCCACGATGCACACGCGCAATAGTTGCGCCGCATTCAGGTTCGGAACTCAGCACGTTCCGTTCCGGATACGAGCGCGGCACAACCTCCGCTTTGTATTTTCGTAATTTCCTTTGCCCTCCGCCCTCCGCGCTGTTGGGTCTATGCAGAATTACAGCTCAACTTTAGGCGTAGGCTGTCAGCAATGGAAATTTGCAAAGAAAGGTGCTCCCCGCGTTGTCGTCATATCTAGGCTATTCTGGGTAACTATCTTGGGCGGCACACACAAGACTCATTCATGGTTCGAGTGCGCATGTGCGTGGAACTGGACCACATGTATGCAGGTGCACTCCATCGATCCGACGGATCGTGTGACCGATCTACAATACAAAAATCCAATTTGATCGTCTATTCCACGTCAAAAACACCTTAAAGTTCGAGAAGAGAACTCTCTGTGAAGTGTGAGACCAATGTTTACACACACCACAGGGAAGCCCCTCTTCACTCAGAACGAAACAAAAAGAAACAAATTGGGATGCACCGCTTTTGGTTGAACCACCTCGTTTGGACAGACAAGGCCGACTCTTTGTCTTCCACAGGAGGCGGATGCTGCTCAAACTCGGGGAGGCTTCATGATTTGCACAATTCACCACCGAAGCATACTCCCGACACCATACATTTGGTCTGTAGCTCGAGATCCGCATTTGGATCGGGTCGGGCGAAAAAAGGGGTGGAGGAGTCAATGAAAGTTCCACCCACGGACACTAGCCTGACAAGCTAAAGCTTCAGAATTGCCACGCGAGTAAAAAACAACGGAGAACACCCGGCGAAAGCTTGGTGGGACGCAGGCTACCACAGACTACGGCCAGACTCTTATCTCGGCTCCTCGGTTCTAGCACACGCGCGAGAGATGACACACATCCATCCATACATTCACACCTAGTACCAGGCGCAAGAGGAGCAACTCGTGCTGCAGCTAAATGACGGCCCCACACGCGGCTCTATTTTGGCTAGAAGCTCGAGGTTTTAAAGGTTCTTGCCCAGAAGGTAGCCCACTTGGTGCGCACAGAAAGAGATCGCCGAAGCTTTCCGTAAGGACGCGAATGAAGAGTTTGTTGAAAATTGTCCAGTACATGTTGGACATACATTGACGGGGGCCTAACCCGTCCGACGACGACCTAGAGCTAGGGCTAAATACCGCGGCACAAGTTGACGGTTCGAAGGGCAGGGGGGTGATGGCGCCGCCACCATACAGTCTACTCGGAGCTATCATCGGATTTTGGCCAGCGCGGAGAGCGCGGAGTGGTGTGGCGTAAGCGAAGCAGCACACTATTTTCGCAAGGCAAAAATGGCGTTTGTTAGATATACTCGCAGCAGTATCTGGTCGTGAGGATCCCAGGGGGATACGTGTTGGGAATTTCGTGTGTTGTAGGGTACAACCGGCGCAGTCACGGGGACCCTTTGGGCGTGGTCGGTGCGATGATGAGGCTTGCGTGCGTGCTGCGCACTTCTTCTTCACCTTCCCTCTCTGTCCACCACCACCACCACCGTCTCTCTCCAATCAAGTTTCCTTCTCTGACTCTCTCTCTAACTCTCTCTCAACCTCTCTCTCTCGGCCTAACACGGCCGACTACCCAGTGCCCCAAAGCAACGTCCAGAACGTGCTTGCTGCACCCCGCGTAGTTTACCTTTCACGCTGGTGCGACGATATCACGGTATATGCGCGCGGGCGTAGCCTTCCGGAGGTTGTGAAGTCACGCGCGATCGGTAGACTCCCACAACGACACAAACCAGGGGGCGATTCAACTAGCGCAGAACCCCATCTCAAACTCGAACAGAAGCACATAGATGTAAGGCACCATTTTCTCAGGGAACTGGTAGAGAGGAAGGAAATTTCGGTGATCCACATGCCGTCGCCGTACCAGCGTGCAGACTTTCTTAGAAAGAGTTTGTCGAAGGATGCTTTCGAGTCTCACCGTGATTGTATGTATGATGAATTTGGCATGAACATTTAAAATATTGTTTTTCTGATGGGTTGTGTTTTGGTCTTGTTTTGTTTCCCGTTTTGTTACATTTCCCGCGCCAAGTATTTGTTACGCGCGATGCAGCATTCGTGTTTCTTGGAATTGTTTTTCTCTCTTATATTATTCTAGTCAAGTGTTCATGGCATATATTTTTGAAAAGACGTCTTTTGGTTGAGATATCGGGTGTTAGCGAAGCTTTCAGTGAGAACTGTTGCGAGCAGGGGGGATGTTAGATATACTCGCAGCAGTATCTGGTCGTGAGGATCCGACGGGAATATGTGTTGGGAATTTCGTGTGTTGTAGGGTACACCCGGCGCAGTCACGGGGACCCTTTGGGCGTGGTCGGTGCGATGATGAGGCTTGCGTGCGTGCTGCGCACTTCCACTTCTTCCCTCTCTCTCCACCACCACCGCCGTCTCTCTCCAATCAAGCTTCCCTCTCTCACTCTCTCTCTAACTCTCTCTCAACCTCTCTCTCTCGGCCTAACACGGCCGACTACCCAGTGCCCCAAAGCAACGTCCAGAACGTGCTTGCTGCACCCCGCGTAGTCTACCTTTCAGGCTGGTGCGACGATATCACGGTATATGCGCGCGGGCGTAGCCTTCCGGAGGTTGTGAAGTCACGCGCGATCGGTAGACTCCCACAACGACACAAACCAGGGGGCGATTCAACTAGCGCAGAACCCCATCTCAAACTCGAACAGAAGCACATAGATGTAAGGCACCATTTTCTCAGGGAACTGGTAGAGAGGAAGGAAATTTCGGTGATCCACATGCCGTCGCCGTACCAGCGTGCAGACTTTCTTAGAAAGAGTTTGTCGAAGGATGCTTTCGAGTCTCACCGTGATTGTATGTATGATGAATTTGGCATGAACATTTAAAATATTGTTTTTCTGATGGGTTGTGTTTTGGTCTTGTTTTGTTTCCCGTTTTGTTACATTTCCCGCGCCAAGTATTTGTTACGCGCGATGCAGCATTCGTGTTTCTTGGAATTGTTTTTCTCTCTTATATTATTCTAGTCAAGTGTTCATGGCATATATTTTTGAAAAGACGTCTTTTGGTTGAGATATCGGGTGTTAGCGAAGCTTTCAGTGAGAACTGTTGCGAGCAGGGGGGATGTTAGATATACTCGCAGCAGTATCTGGTCGTGAGGATCCGACGGGAATATGTGTTGGGAATTTCGTGTGTTGTAGGGTACACCCGGCGCAGTCACGGGGACCCTTTGGGCGTGGTCGGTGCGATGATGAGGCTTGCGTGCGTGCTGCGCACTTCCACTTCTTCCCTCTCTCTCCACCACCACCGCCGTCTCTCTCCAATCAAGCTTCCCTCTCTCACTCTCTCTCTAACTCTCTCTCAACCTCTCTCTCTCGGCCTAACACGGTCGACTACCCAGTGCCCCAAAGCAACGTCCAGAACGTGCTTGCTGCACCCCGCGTAGTTTACCTTTCAGCGTTCCTGGTAGCGCGCGCCGCTCAACCAGCGCGCAAGGCAAACATCAGAGGGATCATGTTGGGTTAAGAATGATCGATACGGGACACATGGCAGAAATGAGATGCTCAAGCACGTGTTGGTTGGTTGCCATTGCGTTGTCACGAGTTTGTCTCCTCACCTTCACTTCGTCAGAGATGCGAACGATGTTCCAGTCTTGATGAGGGGCATACAGTCCAGAAGGGAGAATAAGCTTCGTGCTTTGGCAAATGAAAATGCACTAAATTATGTGCGTGCTGCGTTTTGTCCTTCTATGGCTCGTTACCTCTTCGTCTGCACCTACCTTCGTATGGCTGCTGCAATGAGACACATGGCTCTATCAAGATGAGCTTTCGATGCTGCTCTTCAGTACTGCACGCCTGAGAAAAAAAAAAAAACAAGCGGCTCAACACAAAAAATGGCAGTTGGCTAGCCCACCGGCGATCAGACGTCTGCATTGCCACTTTTGCCGGCGTACAGCAGTACTAAAATAGTAGCTATTCAGGAAAGCTGGTTTCACGGAATTTCGTTCACAATAGAGCGAGAACTGCTCGGCGCAGGCTCCGAGACTCTGCCGAAAAAATGTGATCCATGCCCCTGCTGCGGCCGAACCTCCTGTGGTGTGCACGCACGGCAAGCTTAACACGAGGACGCGCCCTATACCTAACCGATCGACACGAAACAATGACGGCCCGAGTTGCTCGATGCCGCAACCTTTTTTTGAGTAGCTTCTCCGATGGCCCGGATTCGAGCTTGATTGCAGCCCTGGCAGTGCCAAGCTTGTGGGCGTCCTGATCCACCACCCTCCGTTATGTTATCGTCCACGACGTCCACACTGTACCACCTCTTCTGGTCCTTCACAGGGTACCCTCTCTTGCACACGCTACATGTTCGGAGCTCCGGCTTTGCTTCCCTCTCGAGAAGAAAACCGTAGAAACAATCTCGGCGTTGGCAAATGCAGTCGTTGCTGGGACAAAATCCTCGCACGAGAGGTGGAGGCAGCTCCCCCTCTCCTTGGTACTCGGCCAAAAACAACCGTGTCGCTCGTTCAAGCCGTGGCCCTCTGAATTGCGTGAAGCCAGCTAAGCCCTCCGACCTATGGCATGCGGAGCATAGCTTGTCACTGACGGCGTGCACTACGCCTGAGGGGCACATGCTGCATTCGAGACCCGGGTTGTTTGTGAACCAACCGCACTCCGCACGCCTACAAGGTTTCTTGCGTGTTTTTTTCTCGGCTCCGATCTGAGTATTCCTAACTCCAGGATCACACTGTCTCCGCGCTGCACTCCGCTTGACGGAGCGAGAGCCAGCTGTTCTAAGCTTTCCAACGCAACTTCGACGCCGGAATTCAACCGTCCGCTTGCCTCCAGACTCCAACTTCTCACGTTCAGCTTCGGCAATATCTCGCTCTCTGCGGACCTTAGCATGTTGCCTCGCCTCCTTTTGCTGCTCACTGTACTCCTCGTCTGCCATCCTCCCCTCAAAGACGGCTTGCCGCCTCTGCGCTAGCGTCCGTTTCTTTCTGCGTTTCCTACCGGATCCTGTACGGCTTCCCGGATCTCGGCCACGCGCGCCGGATCCCGCCACTCGCTTAGTTGAGACGCCAGACGTACTTGCGGGTGTAGCCTCTGGGGAAGCGGTGCCCAGGCCGCCTCCCCGTTGACAAGTAGCCGTAGACCCCCCCCAGCTGCTACCATTAACAGGATTCGACGGAGTTCGTGGGGGGCGACTACGTGGGTGGCGCGTCCTCCTTGGTGTCGCTTTTCCTTCAGCGGGGCTGCATGTCCGTCCACGTCTTGGTTCAGGGCGAGGAGACGCAGGTGGTGTCACGGTCTGCTCGGTATGGCTCTTGTCGCCGCTCCCCCCCCCCTTTGCCCGCTACTCCTACTACGTCTCATCGCGTGTCGGCTCGATACTCCCTCTACGGACAGGTCCTAGGCCAAGGATACCCTGAAATCGTAACGCGCACAAAAAGGAGGTAGTTAACTCGGCGTTATCCGTAGTGTATAGATAATTGATACCATGACACTCGGACAGTCATTCATGGCATCCCATCCCAAAGTCAGGTGCGTGTGTCTCCATATTTAACCATAAAATCAATTCTATATTCGTACCAGGAAGGATACTGCTCAAAACGTTTCAGGAGTATCGAAAGTAATCCAAATAATACAAATCAGGGGGGGGGGTCTAGTTCGTTCGAAGTACCGCGGACTATCCACAAAGATGCGTTCGTTTCGAACGTCAACTTCTCTAGACTCTAGATGTGGTCTGGGGTTCAGAAAAGTCGCTTCCACCCCTCTCTTGATCACCAAAAACCATGGACCCTGCTCCGACAGATAGTGAGCGTATCCCGCCGCGTGCTTTCTGATATTTCCACAGCAGTTTGACATGTGTAGTGTATGTTTACTTTAAGACAACCCAATCTGCTGTGCTGCGGTGCATGTAGACTATGCAGACCTGCGTTTCGGATCTTTCCAGCATACAGTGCCGGAAAGTGTGAGCCCGAATACGGGTGCTTTGAAAAAAAAAAGAACCTTCTTCAACAAATTGAGCGGAACCAAAATGTTCGTGAGAAAGCTCTCGCCAGCAGCGATCGAATAAGCCTATCCACAGCGCGGGGTTTTCGTTTTTGAGAAAGATATGGCTCCTTTACCATCAATGCAGAAGGCACTTCATCCCACAAGAATCGCCATGTCTCAACAACTACGGCGAACCCCGCAAAAAAAATTGCAGATTTGCAAAGCTCTCTTTCAGAAGTATTTTACTGCGGCAGAACCATACCCGAGCGTGGTGAAGAAGAACTTAAAAAAAAATCAAAATCCTGTGAACAAAAAAAAGAAGCATTTCTCCAGATTCTTCACCTTGAATTTTTGTCGTGGGGCAATATGATGATAACTCAAGGAGTAATTGAGCAATTCTGGAAAAGATTACAGGAAAATGACCGTTAGTGTTACATGTATATAACGGCACATGTCCACTGAGCGGTTCCAGTTTGTTTTCGTGTGCAATGGCATTGATGTCGTTCGCGCCGGCGCCCACAGGCCCAACACCCCGGTTCGAGCCCAGCAAGCATTCTCTCTAGTCTTTTTTTCCTGATCATATTTGTGTTTTATGTTAATTTTTCCATACGTTTATCTTGAAAAATGTATGCAATTTTCTTCGACCTCATCAAAAAAAATTTGGTCACCGCGTCTTGTCGGTGCCATCACGGGCAATACGCACGTGAAAATAGTGTCGAAAACCATGACTTTAGTCAAAAGTTATGGCCGGTCAACCAAAATCGGTCTCACACTTTCCGGCACTGTAGCGCAACAATTTTGAACTTTGATCTCAACATGCTTATCTTTTGACGGATCAAATCGCTCCAAACCTTTTGTAAAAGATGTCAACAGCCCTGCTGCGCCCTATGAAGCCGGCCGTGGGAGGCGAGGTCTTGAGTTGTTGCGCCGCAAGAAATCGAGGGGTTTCAGCAGGGGATGGCTTCCCGCCCGAGGCGTTATGTCTCACACTTTTTTTTTTATCAAACGTGACAGCGGAAGATTATCGCCCAGTGTGTTTGGATATCGCATCCGCGACCCCCCCTCGGTGGTGTGCTGAAGCATTCTTACATTCACGTCATTCTCTCTGCGCTACTTGCGCTACCCGCCCACACGTCGCGCTCTCGCTGCTGTATCACACACCAGGCCTTGAGGGGGGACAATCATGCGCCAACACCGTACGAATGGAAGAGGAGCAGTGTTGGCCCTGCTGCTAGTGGCGCTGCTTGATGGCATGCAGCTTCGGCTGGTCGACTGCAGCAGCAGCAGCAGCAGCAGCAGCAGCAGCAGCAGGGAACATGTCTTCGACTTCGATATGATCATCGATGGGTTGCCGCCGGGCTTCGTGTTCGGGACAGCTTCGGCTGCGTATCAGGTGTGTGGAAGGGTAAGGAGCGAGAGGTAGGGCAGCGTTCCTATCGTCCTGACGCCTACTCGTCCGCGGACATTGCCAGGTAAGAAGTTATAGCAGTACTGCTGTCTGTGTACGATCCTTGCACCTTTGGACGGAAAGGTCCCACTCGTCGACAACACTGTTGCACCACCACCACCATCATGGTTGATGGCACCAGATGGTAGTTGGCACCGCTTGGTTACGCGTGTAGGTTGTCGCTTATGTTGTGTTGCAAAATGTGTGGCATGTGCTGCTCTAGGAAACACTTGCGATGTGTGCTACTACTGCTCCTGTACAGCAAGCAGTACATGTGGTCCTTCAGTAGGGTACTCGGTGGCCGCTGCTTCGGAAAGGACAATCAACCGCACAGACTCGCAAGTGTACATACTTAACGGCTAAATCTCTATGACCAGGCTTCGGGCGCGCCTTTTATCCACATCAGTGTGGGTGGACTCAGATCAGAGGCGATGCGTTTGATCCTCACGATGGAGGCATGTGGGCCTCATCGGCATGTGGTAATTTAACCGCGCGACACAGCCTACCGCGTTTCTGGCATCTCGCTGTGTTTGCTGAATGGACTGCAAAGTGTGCACATGCAATACTGATGTTCCTGTCAGTGAACCGGATTGGCCCAGCGCGCATTTGTGTGGAGAAAAGTAGACAGCTCAGCCGAGGCGGGCGACGTGGAAAACTTCTTGTGTCTTCTACATAGTATCATGGCAACTGAAGATGTCGTTAGAAAACACGTCGTTTTTGACTGTATGTCAGTGGCGGTATCTCGAACGGGTACAGCAGAGGTTCCTTCCGCGTTTGATCTTCATCTCTATCTTTCGAGAAAAGATATGCACTTTGAAAATAGTGTGCGTGTACGCATGTACATGAGATACATATAATAATAGGTCACCACCCATCACGACATCCATATCTGTCACGCAATGCAGATCGCCAAGTGAGTCTCTGACACAGCCCCAACGTCCCCGAAAGATCCTCCGAGGGGACACCAAGCACTCTTCTTGGTCTTCGTGTTGTCCCGCAACCTGCCGACTGCAAGCTCCGCATATTGTGCCCATCCCACCTGCTTGCTACGTGATAGTTGTGCGATACATACGAGGATGCACAGGTGATAACGGCTCCTGTGTGACTCAGACTGGCGCTCGTCCGACACACAAAATCGAAATCAGCAACGCACGGCACACGCGCAATACGCTCGCGATCGTCCCGTTCATTGGTTAGCCGCTCAGCCCATCCGATGCCGATTGGCAGGCCAAGAAAGGACACCCGACAGCCGACAAGGAAGGCGCCCAGCCAAGATGATTGCCTGCCACGGGTCTGTTCTAAGGCAGTATGGGGACAGCAGCAGTAACACACCTGCTCGTGTCGAAGGGCACTGGCCGAAGGGCGCTGGCCGAAGGGCACTGGCCGAAGGGCACTGGCCGAAAGTTGGGCTTCTTTCCACGGGCAAAACATGTGCATACCACTTTTTTGCTATTTGGGCGTATCACCCTCTCTTCAAGTGCAGCCCTCGCTATCCGTCTGCGAGCGGTGCCACAGCGCGTACGCGACCGCCCCTCCCCACCCCCTCGACGACGGAATGTTTCGTGTCCATCCCCGACTCGAGGCAAATGTGCCAGTCGCTATTAGGAGAGGTGTCAGGACGAGATCGTCCCCTCCTTGAGATACGGTTTATTGTAGTCTGCATGTAGTCTAATATTGTGCCAAAGATAAAAATTAAAGAGGGGATTAGCTTTTGTTGCCGATCTACGCAGGATGGTATCGGCGTATCGGCACTTGATTCCGCTTGTTGTCGATTTTCGCCACCAACGATACAAGCACCATACAGTTTTTCCATTGAACGAAAACCACCTCCTCCGCCACCGCCCCCACCACGACCAACATTACAACAATAACAATCATCATCAGCCCACATCATCATCATAATCAACAACAATATCATTATCACCCCACTCACATCGGCAACCCATCACATCTTACAAAACAGATCGAGGGTGCGGTGAACGAGGGTGGGCGCGGCCCAACGATCTGGGACACCTTCTCCCACATGGATCCACCCAAGGTAGCCCGCGGGGAGAACGGAGACGTCGCTTGCGACTCGTACCACAGGCGAGTGTTTGCGTGTGTGTGTGTCTTTTTAAGCGTCGGCCACGCTATCCGCCTGACCAATGAAAAGCCAGCAGTCTCAGAGTGTGTTATTGTGACTGCGCTAACCGGCTGACCAATGCTAAGACGTCAGTCTCAAGTGTGCGTGATTTTTTTTAGTTGGCATCGACCACGCTAGCCGGCTGACCGATGAAAAGCGCGGTTGAAAACAGAAAATGCCTCGAGAGGCCATGATCTTTGATCCCGTGAGGGGGCGTCATGGGGGAGGCTATGCTGCTATTCCGACTACAAACAGAAACGGTAGCAACAGCAAGAGTTCTACGGGAGGGTAAGCAGGAATTAGTCGACAGGTTAGTACTCTGCTTGTGGAGTGCAAGGTGAAGAAGACTCAACGCCTCCTACGGTGGTAGCACCAGCTACCCTGTACTGGGTTAACCTCTACCAATGTGTGTGTGGTTGCCTTTGTGTTTCTTTATAGAGAATCAACCGCGCTGCGCTAGCCGGCTGATCACTCAAAAGATGTCGGCCACGTCATAAGGGACACCAAATACGACGCGAACACTTTCTTTTCTATTCTGCGGGACCCCCCCCTCCAAGGGGGGGAAGCCGCGGTAGAGACTGAATGACCAGAGTCCCTGTCTCTGTGCACGTTCAAAGCAGCTGAATAAGGAGAAAGCTACCCTACATGCAACGCGCACGTAGCATTCCCCCCTCGCGGAACATGCGTGTGAACCGACTTTCCGATATATTCACGTCTCCGCTGTGGTTACAATAGAGGGATGCCACAAAGTATCATGCAATCGTCGAGTACCCCGCGATGCCGGCCTCCTCTTTCAAGGTACGAGGAAGACGCCGACCTGACCAAGGCCGCGGGGTTCGACGGCTTCCGAATGTCGTTCGCGTGGAGCCGCATCTACCCGGAGGGGGAGGGCGACGAGCCTAACGCCGAGGGCATT
This sequence comes from Ectocarpus sp. CCAP 1310/34, assembly GCA_902602495.3. Taxonomy (NCBI): domain Eukaryota; class Phaeophyceae; order Ectocarpales; family Ectocarpaceae; genus Ectocarpus; species Ectocarpus sp. CCAP 1310/34. Next base: position 20,083 of record CACKRE030000096.1, on the reverse strand, counting down.
CGCCACTACCACGACGTGATCGACTCGTTGCTGGAGAGGGGGCTGGAGCCAATGGTCACGCTGTACCACTGGGATCTACCGCAGGTGGCGATGGCTTTGTATTTTGGTGTTTGCCGACTTGCTGTTGGTGTCTTGCGTTGACGTTGGCGTCGCAGTGCTTGCGCTGATCTCAGAAAAGTGTTAGAGCCCTCCTGAAACCCTGAAGGCGTGTTTTGTTCTTGCGTTGAGTTTTACAAATACTGAAGGTTTTTTTATTTTTATCCCCCTTGGGTTTAGCTGGGTTTTTTTTTCAGCAAAGCAAAAAGGGAAAGAGGAAGTGCGGGAGAGAGAGACAGAAGGGCAGCAGAAAGAGACAGAGTGTACTTCTGTAGACGACAGCAATCGCCACCCATAGGCCATGAGGGCAGCCCGCGACAGGACCGTGGGCACAGACAGGGTCATAGAAGGGTTGAGCCTGGTCGCGGTGCGGCTGGTAGGGCAGGATAGGAACGATCAGTCGTCAAGTCGCCTAAACTATTCTATTGTCAGTATTTTCAAATGATCAGTGAAAACGATCAGTGAGAGGGCTTGTAGACCCATAGCTGGCTCTTGTACTTCTGTACTTCTCTGTTCCCTCCCCAATGTGAGCCCTGCCGGCTCACTACAGCTCCTGTGATTTTCCACAATTCCCACAAGCACGCGAGCACACCAGCACACATACCTACCTTTGCATCAGTGGCTCTCTAGGTTTGGGCGAGGATGTGTTCCTACTTAGGTTTACATGTTGGACTCGTCTATACTGCTGCTGCTGCTGCGTAGTATAGCTGCTGACACGATGACTGCTGGATCTTGAAAGTGTACAATTTTTAAATTTGGAGGATATGCAGCAGCATACCACGATATCCTGGTCTGGTTGGGCTTGAAATGCCCCTTTTCGCTGCCCTCCTGTCTTTGCTTTTGTGGCTTCCTAGATCCGGGCGAGGGCATGTATATGGAGCTATTGATGTGTGTCTCTGTGAAAGGATATGGGGAGAGATATATGATGTGCATCTTTCGAATTTTGGCCGTTCCAGGGACCTTGATATTACCCGCTGGCACCAACGTCTTTTCATTGGTCACGGGTTGGCGCGGTCGATGCGAAAAATAAAGACACACCTACCTATGGGCTTGCCAACACCTGGCGTGGAGGAACACAGGGCGGCAACTCCATGGCATGCCACAACGCCAGCACTTGCAAATAATCGATCAATCAATCAATCATCTGTCAGAACGCCTGTAGACCCAAAAGGGTGAAACCTGAATACGCCAGTGGATTCCTTTTTCGACAACCGTTAGAACATCCGATTCGTGTGTAACGAATTTGGACAATGGTCATTGACGAACCGCTTTGGGGACTGATGTTGAAGTACGTTGTGAGTCGATCGACATGGAGAGACCGGCGGCGGTGGAAAGCTGGCATGTCGACTTGACGCGTCCCCGTCCGGCAAGCGTCTATTGTAATATTAATCTTCGTCCTCGAATTATTTTCAATTTGACGTGGTACGGCTCGTGTCTGCTGCTGCTGCTGCTGCTGCTGCTGCTGCTGCTGCTGCTGCTGCTGCTTGCCTGCGTGCACCGTCTTTCTGTTTGTATGGTGCATCGTTGAATCCTGAAAAGGCTCTGGAAGACAAGTACGGCGGTTGGCTCAACGAATCCATCGTCCCGGCGTTCGAGGCCTACGCGGACACCTGCTTCCGGGAGTATGGCGGCAAGGTATGGAAAAAGAAGGCCCTTCGGTGGCGACCGGACGGCGCCTTCCACGTCACTCAAGCACTACCACTCGCAAGCTGGCTATATGCAGAAGGCTACCGGTTTAGTCCGTATGGTTGGAAAAGGGGTTGGGGTCCGCGGTTGAGACTGGAAGGGTTTTGGTGTGCGTGAAGTGTAACGTAAACATGGCAAATAACAGGTTGGACGAGCAGGCCGCGATGTATGTGCGTGGAGTACGTTCCTAAGTGACGGACGTCGTGCGCCGTGTATCCCGACTGAAGAGTGTGATGTCGAGATTGCGTCCCTTGCTTTCTTTTTGACGATTTTCGGGGTGAAACATTTCACCGCCGCGTTAATGATTGTCCTTGGTTTCACAAGACGGTGCTCGCTGACGCGAACCCTATCTCCGTTTATTTATAGACACTCTCCGGCAAATTTGTTCGAGCTCGAGGGAAGAGGAACAGGAGAAAGGGAAAAGGCTGCGTCGAAAGCTCAACCTGCGCGGGTTGTCGCAAGCCCCCCGGTCTCCCTGCCGAGCTAGCTGCGTCCGTATCATGCAGCATAACTTGTTTCGGTCGTCAACGTGGTGGATTGCCCGTCGTCTTCTATTCCAGGTGAAGAAGTGGATCACCATCAACGAACCTTGGAGCTTCATACACCACGGCTACTCCACAGGCGGGCACGCACCCGGACGCTGCTCAAACAGGCAAGTGGATCTGTGACCCTTCTCGGGGATGTTTCGTTGAAGTTCAACATGTTGGGTAAAGCATGCCAATGGGGAAATGGAGTTGTTAGGGTCAGGGATACGGATATGGGGTCTGCGTACCCCCTCCATGTTTTGTTTCCTCGTTAGATTTATGTAATAATCTCGGGAAGGCGGTCCAAGTGAAACCGAGGCGCGGAGAGGAGTTGCAAAACAAGGCACGGGGGTGAGTGCCCGCAGCAGGTTTGTGTGTGTCTTTCTTAGACGCATCGACCGTGCTAACTGGCTGAGCAATCAAAAGACGCCAGTCTCAGTGCGGTGGAAAACACGAAATTCTTCTGTGGGCCACGATCTGGGACTCCGTGACCGAGCGTCATGGAGGGTTCTACGCTCCCCTCCGGATTAAAGAAGGAAACTGTAGCAATACCAGGAGGAAACTGCACGTGTTTACCATGGCCACTATTTTAGTACTTTGGATGCGCGTCCGTTTTGGGGTGCTTTCATGGTCTCCCCTGCAGCTACTACCGCCACTCTTGTCGCCAGCGTTCCCACTGCTTCTTGGCAGGTTCTCTCCAGTTCTGCGGCGTTTGTTGTGGGGAAGGTCATCTGGCTCAAACCCTTCGCTCTCCTCCACGCCATTTTTCCTCCTCTGTTATCGCCTTCTCTTTCTTTCCTTTTCCCTTCCTTCATCTCTGTCACTCCCAAAACAGTTACCCTCATTCCGCCGTTGTCGCCTTCACCAGAACTACTACCGGTATGCCAACCTACCATACATGACACAAGATAACACACACCCTGGACCAATTTTCAAAGCTCGATTACTCAACGACGAGGAGGATGCATAAACGAAACGATACATTTTTGGAAAGTTCTCGACGAGACGGTTCCAACGCCGCCATTTTCGGCGCCGTGACTCTTTCTGTTGTTGAGAAATCGAGATTTGAAAAAATGGTCCGGGGGGTGTGTTATCTTGTGTCATGTACGGTATTGGCCCGTGGTGGAAATTGGTCGATCAGCGGTCCATGGCGGTTGGAATCATTTGTGTTGGAGCCCTCGCATCCTCGTGGGGATGGCATCCCCTGTCCCCATCCAAGGGCAGGGTGGGGGTGGATGGAAACGAGAGCTGTTCGCTCGCCCCTTGTTTTTTTATCAGCGGGGACAAAACAGCCCTACCTATATGGTAGCTTGCGGAGTGGCTCGGGTTCAAGTTGCGTGGACATCGAACCCACCCTCAATTTCTTAGACTAGCAGTTTGTTTTACTTAGAAGTGACAGCCAACTAACGCGCAATGTCTTTGACTAGCAATTCGGTTTTCTTCGGAGGTGAGCGCGTTCTGCATGCCTGCTTGTCTATCGCGTGCTGTCTCGCCTGTTCTGCGAAGGAGCGTTTTTTTTTTTGGCCAGGGGAAACAAACAACAGCAACGAAAATATCGTGTTCTCTTTGTTGTCCCCCCCTCCTCCCCAGGACACACTGTGATGAAGGGGATAGCTTCACGGAGCCCTACATCGCGGGGCACAACGTTCTCAACTCCCACGCCAGGGCGGTGTCTGCGTACCGAACCAAGTACAAGGCAGAGCAACGGGGTGTTATCGGCATGACTCTCAACTCTGACTGGGCTGCGGTGAGCGAGACGATTGCTGATGACGAGGACAAGGAAGACTCTGTTGCGGGCGTAGGTACAGTAGTGACAGGCGATAGTTTTTCCGGCAGAAAGAGTGACAGGATTTCATCGTCAACCCCCAGCCGTATCTTGCTGCGTGCCAAATGGTACTCTCTTTGTCAACGAAGCCTTCTTCACGCCGGGCGAATTGTGGTTGTTACATGGTGCTATTTGTGCGGTTACCGCTGCATGTATTTGTATCAAAGGAGCGTACGATCGGTGCGACGCTCAACTGGGGTGGCGTGAGAGTTGTGCATGGCGAGTGGACCACGATGTCTATTTTCCCTTTTTCAAAGGACTAGCCTATGAACCCCGACATCAACGGCAACATCAACCAAGGAAAACGTAACTCTTCGCTTTATCCCCATCTCCTGGTGGTGCACTCCCACGTCTTGTTTACTGCAACACTACTACACATACACTTTTTTCATCAGCTGGTTATCGCATCCGTTTTTTTTGTGCCTGCTACGCTCTTCTGCTTCTTTCTCGCCCACTATGGAGTATCGCCTCGTTGCCATTATACTCCTGATTGATTCAATGGGTAGGGGGCGTCGTGTACCCGAGGAGGGCAAAAACCTGAGTCTGAAACCACCGGCAAGATCCCACCTCCGACAGGGGCGACAAATCAGCGTCTACGCAGCATTTCCCGACGCATGAAATGATCCTTGCACCAACCACATTCGTATGAAACTTCATGAGCTTTCTGTTGTTTTTCATCCACTGTTTGTTTTATCCCGTGCTGTTTTCGTGCTTTGTGGTGCCCGCTGCCCTCCAGCCGCTGGACCCTGACTCCGACGCCGACAAGGCGACGGCGGAGCGTTTCATGGAATTCCAGTTAGCGTGGTGGGCCGATCCCATCTACTTCGGGGACTACCCGCAGGTGATGAAAGACGTGGTCGGGGACCGGCTTCCGGTATTCACGGAGGAGGAGAGCGCCCTGATCGCCGGGAGCAACGACTTCTTCGGCCTGAACCACTACACGTCATGGTAAGGAGGGGAGGGGGGGGGGG
>CACKRE030000095.1:21898-44000 GCA_902602495.3 Ectocarpus sp. CCAP 1310/34 | reverse complement strand
GAGAGAGAGAGAGAGAGAGAGAGAGAGAGAGAGAGAGAGAGGGTCGAGGTGTAGGAATGCTTTTCGCGCGATGTTTGTGCTTCGTCTGCCATCTCGCCTGGTGTTGTGTTTTTCAGAACCGTTCTCGACGAACACGTTCGGTTGCTGGGAAGGCGTTTTCCTGCGTGCAAGGCGTCATTGCGCGTGTGAAGACTCCCAAGAACAAGAAACGAAGACATCACGAAACGGCCAACACCAGAGTAGCAACGAAGCTACACAAAAACAACGATGACGACGACGACGACATGGTAGATCTCGGTGCCTTTGGGCATGCCAAGGGCAGTACTGACGTATGTCGCTCTCAGATCTGGATGAAGAGGTGCGCGTGCGGCGTCAACGATATTCTACCAAACAGAACAATAACAACGTTACTGTCTCGTCGGGTATCCTATTTCGTTAAGCCAGCCGAGACTTTAGGAACTCCGTTGCCATGACTCGCCCACGGTCAACTTGTGCATTTTCGGATTTGCTCCCAGCTGCCAATATAGCTGCCAAAATCCGTAGCAAACTGGCCATTGCACTGCCCTCTTGCTTGACCATGCCTCTTGTCTTCTGTTTTCAGTCTACCGACGATGATTTCTGGGAGATCCGCGGGTGGGGCGGCAGCCTGTCCTTCAAGGAGACTACGGTAAGGAAGCAGTGGACTGACTCCACAGAGCGGTTTTTTCTTTCACACTATCAAGAGAGGAATTCCGAAGGTGTAAAAGGCCTCATGCGCGTAATAAATGGGGCGACGCAAACGTGTGCACGCACACACACAAACATGATTAGGGCGCATGATGTTGAGGCGAAGTTGGATTCGATACCGGCGANTTTGGGGGGGGGGGGGGGGTTGGCGGAGCTACATGGCAACTACAGGGTTGAAGGGTTGCGGATCGAAGGATGCGTGAGACACCGACCAACGGGGTACCGGCAGGGAAAAAAACGGGAACCAAAGCCGGCCACTTGTGTGTGCATTGTGGAAGAGGCGTATCGTGCCAACTGCGATCTATACAGGCAATGTCAGCCCAAACACGTTTGTTGTTTTCTCGCTCCGTCTCTCTTTTCGCTTGCGATGGCGTCAACACGCGTAGGTCACCTCTTGGGACACGGACAAGGGCGAGGAGAGGACCAAGTACGAGGGCGGGCGTTCTTTCATCAACTGCGTCACTCAGTTCGATGACAGCGACATATGGTCGTGCAGTGGCCGCTCCAACAAAGAGAGAGGGGAGTGCAGGATGGTGAGCGCACACGCCGCCGTCGGAAGCAGAGAAGAAACCGTCCAGTCAGACACATGCTTTCGTTTTCGGTTGATACTTGGAAAGGCGTTTGAGTGCGAAGGACGACCGTTTCCTTGGGAACAATCGAAACCCAGCGCGAGAAGTTTCTTTTGGACCAAAATCCGGCCAAGAGCCAATGCGTGCAGGACGAAACGTCGACTCCACCAAGAGAGGAACAAAAGAGCCCCAACCCATGCAAACGCAACAACAGCCTAACCCCTTCCACTGGAACAACAGCCTAACCCTTGCCCGTCCGTGTCGGACCAAGCATCTGCCTCGTGCACAAGGCTATGCGTCGATCAACTGAAAACATTCAACAAACAAAATTATGCCACCGTGCAGGACATCATCGACTCCACCATGGGCAACATGGGCTGGTTTGACGCGGAGTCTTACGGCCTCACGTGGAAGGTCCGCGGTCTGTGCACCGACCTCTCCAACTTGGAGATCATGGACGACCACAATGTCTATGGCGACATCAAGGGTTCTGAGATCTACGGTGCGGCTTGGGGCGATATTCGTCCGGTGTAGCGAGGGTTTTTTCCTTCTTGTTGGCGTTTCTCGCTTCTCGTCTTGTTTTGATTACGTTGTGTCTACACCCAGCAGCTGAGCGTTTGATGCTTGGTAATTTTGGTTGTTACCGTGGCGCCTCCGATTTTTTTGGTTGTTTTGGTTTTCGCGCTAGCAACAATATTATGACCCATAAGAAAACAGAAACAAGTACACAACTGTATGTTGAACGGTTGGTAAAGGTAGATGGGCCAAGAGCGGGCACCGGTCTCAGCTGTTGGGGGCAGTGGCGCCTTTGCGACTGTTCCTTGTCGAACCTCGCCGTCTCCCTCCCTCTCCCCTTCCTCCCCCACCCCAGTTCCCACACCAGGCCGCACAGACTAGCTGAGTTGGCCACAATGTCGACCCCGTTTGTCTTTTTCCGCCGCGTCCCCGTGGTCGTCGTGCCCCCTTCTTCCCATTGAGGAAGCCCGTGGCTAAAACCCACCATACGTGCACGTCGGTTTGTCTAGATGCGCTTGCAGTGCCTTCTCCACACGTTCGTGGAAGTCGGTTCTCGTGCGCGGGGCGCGTACTCGCCATCGTTGGTCTGAACTACCACGGTATTCGCGTCGTTTTTTTCTGTTTTCGTCTCCCACCCGCGCTCCTTCTACGCCGCTGTGTCTACACTCGCCAACTGAAAGCCTGGGTCACCCAAACGCCCCAACATGGTTGGCGTCTGGAGGGCGCTGGTGTGTACACCTTGCTCATGCCCCCTTGTCGCCGCCGCCGTCATCGGTATTGCATGTTTTTCTCCCCATCATTTTTGTTGTGATCAGGCATGTACTACGGCATGTACTCCTACGGGCACCAGGGAGGAGTATGGACCGACAACGTGATGCGCGACAACATCCTCTACGGCTTTGACCCTCACGACGACTCGGATGACCTGACCAGTAAGTTTCGGTCGCCGTCGTCGCGAGTGTCTGCGTTCACGACTTGGTTCATGGCGTCATGTCCCAGGTTTTTGCCTGGTGCCAGACTGAAATCGATTCATCATCCGCTATACTCACGGTTGGTTGTGACTGCTTCTGCGGACAAGGCCAAAAACTCTATCCTCATCACGCGAAAAGCGTGCGCTGCAACATTAACCCAAGGGCACGACATGCGGCGGTCACATCATGTCCGCATGTGCCCGCTTGTGCCGTTTGTCAATCCCGCCTTGAAGCGTCGTAAGGTGAGCCCTGCACCTTACATACCCACCAATTCTGGGTGTTTACCACGTGTTCGTCTTGCATTTCCCCTCTCGAGTGTGTACCGTCCAGCATACCAACCTACCCCACGTGTCCGTATTATGTTCTTTCTGTCTGGTCTGTCTCTCTCTCTCTCTCTCTCTCTCCGCCACTGCCTTTCTTTCTTGCCGCCCGTTCCTCCCTGCACACGCCACGGGCTACGAATTCCCATGGTGCTTACCGTTGCAGTCGCTGGAAACACCGTCTACGGCAACGGAAACCACGGTAAGCCCCCTTGCAAAAACAATCAAAACAGATTGTTCCTTGTAGTGTATGCCTACTTTGACGAGAGCTGACATGCTGCGGTTCGGATGTGGCAAAGATTGACACCTGACAGCCTCCCGATAACTATCATCCATAGTTTGGGGTTCTCGGCAAACTTGATGATGCGATGCCCCGGTGTACTGTGTAGTGGCAGATGGGCAACATAGTATCACGGCGTGGATGAACCACTACACCTGGAGGGTGGAAGCTGCAACAACTATTGAGCGACTATCCCGGTTGGCTTTTCTTGTGTCGGACAGGCATCATCGCATCCAAGCGCTGCAACAACGTGGAGATCTACAACAACGAGGTGTACAACGGAGATCAGGCTGGAATCTTCCTCCACCGCAGCACCGACGACGCGAAGGTTTACAGTGAGTTCTCGTTTGGAACAGGAACTACCAAGGAGCCTTGGCAGGGTTCTTCTATGCAGTATACACGTTGGGTGTACAGCATGCAATCGGGGAAGTTGGGTCAGGGATGGGTTAATGGTCTGCGCACCTCCTCCCGACTCTAGTCTATATTTCCTCATGCCCTGAACTTGATTTGTCGCGAAAGCGGTACAAATTCACCTGCCGTTACTCACCGAGAGCTTCCCGCCGCGAAGCATAAGCGTGCTACACACGGCACCCCCGACACTGCAAAGAATCAACGGTTCGTTGTTGTTCGTCGCAAGAAATATGGTCACTTGTTGAAAAAGCAGTGTTCCACGACGGTAAGCACTATAACGTTAGCTTCGAGCGAGTAGTGGATTCACATGTTGCAGTCAGTTCCTTCTCGGCTTGTCGGCACCGCAAGTCAGGTCACACTTGCCGTGTGCACGGGATTAACTTCTTGCACTATGCGGACGAAACCACCCTCCACGGCTGTGATTAGACAAAAACCATGCCTAGAGTTGGATGAACATTACGCGCACCCTTCCGGCGTAGAAGTGCGTTGCAAGCACGTTCGAACGTACAGGTGTCTCCACTTGGAACTAGAACAAAAAGGGCACAATTGGGGCATCATGTCGACTTGGGGGACGCCCAGACCCCTGGCATACGGTGGTGGCGTCTTTTGGTTGTCCGACGGGGGGCATCCACACATGACACACGCACAAGCACTCGACTGTTTGTACGTTCCAGGCTTTTGAGAATTGCGGCGTTTCCTCCCGATTCTCGTTCGCAGATAACTATGTCCACGACAACGGAGACGCCGGAATAGCAATTATGGAGTCGTTCCGCGCCGAAATTTACGACAACACCATCGAGAACTGCAAGTACGGCATCCGCCTCAGCCTGGGCAGCGCCGACAACGACATCCACGACAACACCTTTGACTCCTCCTCGACATGTGAGGAGAGGTTGCATGTACAACTGCCCTCTTGCCGTGTCCAACACGTCTTGTGGGAAGCGGCACTGAACCCGAACCCATGAGATGCGAGTGTTCCTGTGTATCTCGCCCGGCTTGCCGGGACGTCTCTCCAGCAAGACGGGGAAGTGGCGGCACGCATGATGATGCCTGCTGTTTGTGTCGCGCGCCTGTTGTTTTGCTCGTTGTGCGTGAAGGAAAAACGGGTTCTGATTGTGTTGCCGCTGGTTTGTTTGCTTGTTTCTTCTGCCTGCAATGTGTTGGTTGCTTGTTCTTGTTGAATGCATCAAGCTCGCTCGCTTCCTTCAGCTGCCCCTTACCGATGCAATCGCGAGTCGGCGTTGGACAGCCTTTCGTTATTTCCAGCGTTGGCACTTTTGCCACCCACAGTTAGACGCTGCCGCACGCTTCACCGCTCGCTCGCAACAAGGGGAGGGTTTCATTCGACGTTTCCAAGCCCCCCATGCTCCTGCGGGGGGGTCATCCCTTCCTGCGTTATTGCAGATTGACCGGATTCCGGACGGATTATATCCTTCCCAAAGTTTTCTTGTTGCTTGCCTACTTGGGGTATACGGCTTTTCCTACGCTACGAGCCGTTATTGCCGATGAGCTGAACTCTCAACACTCACGAGCTGGATTGCGTCATCACCGCTTCTTGTCATTTCTTTTTTTATTGGGGTTCAAGACGGCCTCTACACGTACCAGGGGAGCGACGATCCGGACGTGTCCGGCAACGACGGTCGCGTCAAGGACAACTCGTTCGACGCCAACACCATCTCCAACACCGATGTGGCCATGAAGATTAAGGAAGGAGATGACAACAGCTTCACCAGTGAGTAGGAAAACCCGGTCGGAGCGCCCCTTCTTATGTACTTGCTGTTGGGGAGTTAGCGAGAGCTGTCCGTGGATTGCAGTTCCCAAGCAGGGCCTTGGCGATTTCCGCGAACTGGAATAAAGCTATTATATTACAGCACTCAAAAACCTTGGGGAGTTCAGAAGTTCCTCGAAAAACTCAATCTAAGAATTTGAGCACTATTCGTGAGACCGAGTAAGAACCCCTACACTAACACCTAATCTATTTGGCGGTCACGTGTAGCCTAAGCGCAGGTACTAAGGACTTTGGAGGTTGTTGAGTGTAGGCGCTACTTTGTAAATAGCTGTGTATGCCCCGCTCGTAGGTTTTCGGCGGGACCCTACATAGGTGGGTTGATGTCTGTCAGGGAGGGCTTGCAAACTCGTGAAACCGCGTGGACACGTCCATGAAAGAGGGAGGGGGGAGAAGGCTTCCTCGTGCTGACGCTAGCGCCCGCCTCTACAAGTGGGGGGCGGCGTCTTGATGGCCTTTTTTGCGCGTATGGAGGCGCGTGTCAGTTGGCCCTTGCCGACGTTCTGTCGCCTACATGAATGGCGTGGCCCTACAACCCTCCATTAATTCATTGTTGTTACGAAAACACAACAAATAATAAATGCATTATCTTCCACTGATGAAAGTTTGGGATAGACTAGCAATCAATGAATTCATGGGTATTGTTTGATGATCAACCTGTATTTCTACGGTTCCCCCAAGCACAAAACAGCGAAATTGCCCAAAGAATGGTGTGGCAGACCCTTCACGTCGAAGACGACGGTCTCCGCCAACCCCGAATTAGTGTCCGCCCGTTTCTGTTTGGCTTTTTCGACAACGGCGATGACCTTCACAAATCCAGTAACATTGTGCGTCGTTTCCGTCCGCTTTGTCAGACAACATTTTCGTGAACGTCAAGACGTTCGAGTTCGAGGACTCGACCGACACCGTTTGGACTAACAACGATATCGGGGGCGGCTGCCTTGACGACAGCACAGACTTCGCCTCCGGCTCCATCCCCAGTTGCTGAAGGACCCCCTTAAGATGCGTGGCGCCGGCTACTCGACCGCTGCAGGATCCCGAATGATTGTGGCCAGCCGGCTGGTCTTTCCAGTTTTTAAGAAACAGGGAGATAGGCAAAACCAAGGCTTCGTTTTTGGTCGCGTGGACAGGAAGAGGTGTGGGGACGTGAAGACCCAGTCCTGAAGACCAAGAGCAACACAACCGCGACCGCAGCGCTTGCATAGTTGCTATGGCGTCTGTCCTGCCTACGCGTTTGCTGCTGCGTGTTTTGTTACCTCACCACTGCTATCAACGCAAATTCACTCCGATCGGGAAGTCTGCGCATTCGTTTCGTTGGGCAACTTCACAATTTTGGATGAGTTTCACCGGGGTTTTTTCTAATATTTATCTAGACTACATTTTTTCGTTTGTTTTTTTCTTCGTCGTCTCCTTTCTCTTGTTGTTCTTGAGCGATGCACGACTGTTCGTAGGTGGACTGTTTTACGTCTGATTCCCTCGTTCAACGTTTCAGCGTACACGCGGTGGGTGGAATGACTGCCGATCGCCCAGCTTCCCGAGCGCAAAACAGTTTCGCTGGTGTGTTCAACGGTCGGGACTGATTTTAATTGGATCATCGCGCGGGGATCGGTGATGTTGCATGTACCAGTGATGACATCGAACCCCCGTGGGATAATCACCCCCTTCGCATGTGGCGTTGTCTACACGAAGTACTCTACCAGACCGCATGCACCACCGGACCGGTGCAGCGGCCCACGGCTTCCAGATTGGACTTGGCGATCTTCCCGTAGGAGGGACGGAGCAAGTTGTTTTGTACCAGTATGATAAGTTCGTTCGTGAACTACCGGACGGTTTGCTGCGTTTCAATTTCCTGCGATCGTCTTATTCGGGGCGTTCTTCGGGATTTCGGCGGCGAGCAAAAGCGGAGGCAAAGCGCAGTATGCATATGTGTGTCACGCATACTACGAAGGCCGTTCATATAAAGTGTACCGGTAGTTGGTAGTGTAGGGTACTTCGTACCTTGTTATTCTTGAGAGTTTGAGCTCGTTATCTTTGTGTGTCGGTATGTCGCAACTCTTGGTGTTTTGTCGATGGTGTCAAGAAACCTCTACAGGCCGGAATGTGGTACTCTATTCACGTTGTACTGATAGCCAATTTATGATCTATTGTAACTTGTTACCGCGCGATAGAGGCTGGCCGACCGGCCGGTTCTTGGGTTGGATTCCTGCTGCCTTCTTCGATGGACACATTGGCTACAAAAACACTACGTGCGGAAATCAAGTGTAGGCACCGGGAAACTTAAGACGGCCTGTTCGATAGAGCTGAACGAGGAGGCTGCAAGAGTACCCAAAAGGACGAAGAAAGTGTTGGTAGAGGCCTGCTGTATAAAAGTTTGTAATGTGCCTGAGAGCACTAGTGGTCCGCCGCAGCATGGCTTCCACTTGATACTTGATCGACAGCGTCCACTTGACTGGCCGAACGAGGTCAAACGCAAAAAAATAACAAAAAGTGAAATCTTTTGGAGAGAAGTGCCGTCTTCGAGTTGGCTCTAGTAGGCTGAGCGGTTGGCAAATAAATTCAGTCACTCGCAGCTTTCCGACTGTTGACGTGCTTGGTGGGGTCCACTATCGGCGCAATCAAGCGCGTGCACAAAACCGTCAATTCTCGTGTACGCAACGTTCGAGGGTAGTAGCGTCTGAATCCTTTTATCAAGACATGCACGTCAAGGCAGAGCGATGTATGAACGGCACTCGTGTGTGGCCTTGGGACCCCATTTGGTGCACTTGTAAATATGGTGGATGTTTACAACAAGGCGTGCCGTGTGAATGGGGCGACACACAGCAGCCGTGCAGATTATTGATGAGATGATGCACGGCAAGAGGCAAGGCGGGAATGCCGTCGAGTTTCCCTTCGAAAGTCCGTTTAATGCCTCCTCCGCCTGTTGTAAAACTCATGACTAATAGAACATATATTCGATATCTCATTTCTCTCTTCATAACAAACGACGCCCTCAGTGACCAACCGGCTAGCGCGGGTATTGCGCGATTGAAGACACTTCGCTAGAAGACATTGACTGGCAAGGCACGCAATAGAAGGTAAATCAAACCACAGCCCGGCACCAAGTCTCCAGGTCGTCGATGAGCACGCGGGTTCCTCTTGAGGACGTCTAAAATCTAACAAGTATTTTCCGTCGAAGAGCACGCCAAGTCAGGCCACGTGTTCGTCTGGTACACGACAGACACTTGCCAAGCCCTTCATCAGTTGCGGATTGACGCCTATCCTTGTGCAAATTCGTCCGCCTAAAGGAAGCTACGCCATCGACAACACGAGCGACTACAGAAGAAGTCCCGCAACAGAGTCACCAAAAACCGAGACTCTGCTCTTGCCAATGACACTTCGACACTCACGTTCCGCAATGGCCAAGGAGACACCTGCATGTCGCGTACCGTTGGGCCAGACGGTACCGGGTATGTGCATCGGTCCCGCAAGTACACGAGAAAATGGACAAAAAACATATCATCGCAAGGATCCGGAACAAAGATATATTCTTGTTTAGGTAGCGCAACAAACAAACCTCATCATGACTTCCCACTAACAGTAAACGGTCTATCTGTATGTACATTTTTTTGACAACTCTCTGCGGATAAAGTTTCCAAAGACGCACGATGCACCACATCGTCACTTAAGTTATTGCGAGGCGGACAGACCTTCTTCGTGCCGCGCACGCCACGGTACCCGTGCACACACAGCGTGCTGAACATCCACCATCCTGTTCAAAGTTCAAAGGACGAGGCAGAGGCCGGTCGCGAGGAGGACGGTAGCGACACAAACGAACCAAGAGATGTCTCTGACACGTGCAGCCGCTCTCTCTTCTGATGTGAGAGCCCAACGAACCCATGCCGCACACACGGCAAACAAAATCGACCCAAGGAGTCTTGCCCCCGCGGTTTGGTTGCGCCTGCTGTCTCTCTTTGCTTGCCACTTTTCCAACAGTCTTGCATCGATGCTCAGCTTCTCAACCTGGAAAACACGAAGGGTGAGCAAATGGGCGTTTCTTTCTCAAAAGTAGCATCGACCGCGCTACTGTAGCCAACTGACCAACGGTACGACATGAGGTGCAGACTCCTGTTTTTTCAGCCAGAAACGTTCTGAGAAGGACCCAGTCGCGGGCCATGCCTATGCAATTTCGGGGTCAGCAGGTACCAATCTTTGTTGGGTCGTGAATGAACGAGCCAGTGATGATAGGATCACAGCCACACCCGGGGGCTGTGACGCCCTCACACCCCAACCTGCCCGGCTTTTCACCCGCAACTGTTGTAGGAGAAGGGGTAAGGGGGGATCATGCCATGATTTCCTGCCCAATGATCGAACAGTTGTTTGTTTGCCAGTACAAGCGTGGTCGACTCGGGTGAAAGCAACAGGGTTAGCTGCTTGTTATTGTCCCCGAAGCCCTCCTAGTGCCCTCTCTGCTGCATCGCAATCGCCGACTTCGCCACGAAAAACGAATGTGGCACACTTGTAGAGGGTTCTCAAGCACCCCGGAGACAAGGTGTCACTAAGGGCGCTCATGACGGCGAAGGATGAGTCAGGCGTTCACGGAACAAGAATGTTTCTGTCATGATCTGTCCCCGTGCGCAAAAATTCTTCCAATACAATTAAAGACACGTATGACTCAACAGCAGAAAACATACATCCCAATACCGCACTAGATTGTGCTTGCCAATAGATAAAGCTGCTGGACTGCCCTCTAAAGCCACCGCTTTCGTCGGGTGGCAAGCCTCTTCGGCTGTGACCTGTTTCAAAACAGTCTTCCAACAGGTTTGAGTCTCTCGCAACATGATGTGTTGTTTCTTCAACACGCAGCTGCTATTTTTCCCGCACAGTTCAACGCGGAAAGAGTTTGATTCTGCGTGTGGTTTTGTACGTCGCGAGCGACAGTTTTGTCTCTTGATGGAATCGAGTCGCAGCCAAATCACCTGCCACTCGATGAAAACAGTGGCGTTGGAGGTCGGCCCTGAAAGTTTTACCATCAGACGTTCATTATCAAGTGTGGGGTCGGGCGAGTGTCGTCATCTGGTTGGGCCAAACATCTCCTTTTCTCAATGATTTGAAGTGTGTTGGAAGGAAGGATTCCTACGCACGTTCGGGGACAAACCACGACAGACACATGTTTTGGTGAGCGCCTGACAGAACGCTCGTGGCGACGCCTTGCCTCTGGGGTGCTTGAGATCCCTCTACAAGCGTTCCACGTTCGTCTTTCACGGTGGGGTCCGCGATTGCGATATTGCAGAGGACGATACAGAGGGGCCCCCAGGACCCCAAGAGCACCCTTGGACGCCTCGAAAATCGGCAACTTGCTGCTTTCAACCGAGCTGACCACGGTTCTGCCGGCAAACAACCAGCCTAGCGACAAATTGGGCAGGAACACATGGAACGACCCCCCCGCACCCCTTCTATAACAGTTGTGAATGGAAAGTAGGGCAGAAGGGGCGGAGGAGACCGCATTGCACACAGTCGCGGGCAATAATGTGGTGCTGGTTGGGCCCACATGTGCTGTCTGAGTTGTTAACAAAAGAGGCCAATAATTGTTTTGTGAACACACAGCAGTGGCATCCCCTACGACTTGACTCGGTTTCGGCACTTTTCTGCCTGAAAAAACAGCAGTAGGTGGCCCGCTATAGTGCAGGTTCCCCGTAAAGTGCAGGAAAAACATCTGGACACAGACGGCGCCCTCAATAGTGGAGGTCCTGCACTATTGAGGGTGGACCCTCTATAGTGCAGGTTGGGCACCATGGCGCCCCGCAATAGGGCAGGTTGGACACGCACACAGAGTTCGTTTTGGAGTGCTTCCACCATCCCCGCCTTGCTTTCATCACCATCACTCTCATCGTCATGTTTACAGCTATTTTTCGGCAGTTCTTCTCTAGCCCTGCGTCGTTGGTTGCTGTGGAGAAATCTGAGATGACTTTCTCCCAAGAACCAACGAGCAGGGCTAGAGAAGAACTGCCGAAAAACAACTGTAAACACGACGATGACAGTGATGGTGATGAAAACAAGGACGATGATGGTGAAAGCATTCCAAAACGAACTCCAGTTTTCTTCTGTTGCTACCGTTTCTGTCTTTCATCCGGAGAATAGCTTAGCTTCCCCCATGCCGCCCGCCCAAGGGGTCCCAGCTAATGGTATTTCGTGTTTTCAACCGCACTGAGACTGACGTCTCTTCATTGGTCAGCCGGTTAGCGCGGTCGATGCTAGTAATATAGACAGACACACATGCACACACATGAGACAGCGGGCAGACGCAACACAGCAATGAGGGTACACGTGCTGCTGCAGACCCGAAGAGCTCTACGCATTTGAAGGGTTGGTTCGTGCGACAGTTCAGGATGTGCAATACAGTACGCGAGTGCTGAAGCAGGAAGAACATAACGGAGCCACATGCAAAATATTTTTTCTACAACATCTCTGGTGACGGGAGAACCACACGTGTCGCAAGAAAGACTGCCCACGCCCACGCTAGACCTTCACTAAACTCGATCGATTTCGTACTCTGTTAGCCCCGCAAAGCGTGAGCGCCACACCATGAAATCAAACATCTCCTCAACAGCGCAGGTCCTGCACTATTTTAAAACCTCAATAGTGCCGAAGCTTCACTATTGAGGCGCACTATGCCCGCTATAGTGCAGGTAAAATCTCTGGACGCACCCCTGCACAATAGCGGGCCCAGTGCAAACGAGTAGAAAAGTCATCGCATTGGGGCATCCGGGGAAGGTTGGACGAGGGGCCCAGCTCCTAAATCAGCAAGGGTTTATTTACTCGGTCATGTTTTTTTAGGCGGACAGGTTTTCAGCAGTAATGCCATTTGGCGGTAATTGTTTTGGCGGTAAGCGGTAATGCGTTTTCGGCGGTAACGCCATACGGCGGTATTTGTTTTGGCGCAAGGTGGTGACACGTTTTTCGGCGGCAACGACTTGGGCGAAGGCCGTAAAACCAAAAATGGGCGGTAATTTTTCGGCGGTAACGACTTAAGCGGAGGCGGTAAACCCAAGAAACGGCGGTAAAACGGCGGATTATCTGGATCGCCCACCACGGCGGTAATTTGACGGCGGTAATGAGTACCATTGCCATATACATGTGGCCACAACTTCAAGCGAAACCAAACAAGGCCTTAAGTAAGTTTTATGCCGAGTTACGGCGTCCGAACAGACAGATGGCACACCTCCTTTCCGAAAATTGACCATGTATTTTCATAATTGTTTTGTCGTATTCACAAGTGGCCTTCACATTTTATTTACAGTCAGCACGACATAAAAAATAAAAACATAACAAACGTAAAAGAAACGAACCCGAACCAAACTCCAGACCCGAAGAACAGATGAAACAAAATCTAATGTTCGAAAAATCAAGAAAAATGAAAAATATGTTCGGAAAAAAGAACAAGCAAGTCCACGTGCGGATTCGAACTCGTGGCGCTGAGTGATACACCATGGCGGCCGAGGCTAAGACTCTGGTCACTCGACCATCGATGGGCGGTAACGTAGCTATACGACGGTAATTTTTCGGCGGTAACGCCATACGGCGGTATTTGTTTTGGCGGTAGGCGGTAACGCATTTTTCGGCGGTAACGACTTTGACGGAAGCGGTACTAGATAGGGGTGGGTAATGAGCCGCGGGTGACGACTCCATACCTTGCAGTAGTCTATCTGCGATGCTGTGCTATTATAGGTGCGAGACACTCTGCGTCCCAGGCAGCAACACAGCAACCCAGCACGCGCAATTCGAAACTCGGGATAATATTCCAACGGATCTTCCACGACCTTGTACCCGCTCCCGCTGGAAGTTTGTTGACAATATGTTACTCCAAATCAACAGCGGAGGAACATGTTCGCCTCGCAACAAACAGCAGTACCTCCGAGCTGGTACCTCCAACGATCGACACCTAACAGCAGCATCAGTGACATGGACACAAATGGACTTGCATAGCTTGCACAAATGCACTTGTAGTGCTGCTGCTTTGCTGTAATGGCAATGACTCCCATCAACGCCCCAACTGCCATCGGGATCGGGTTTTCGTCGCTTGGCAACGACGTTGTAAAACAAGCCAATTCACTTCGTGAACTCGGCAACCAGGATACCGTATGTTTTTTTTTTCCCTGTTTTTTTTTAGCGGTAACTATAATGGTGGTCGAGTGGATCATGTTGTGCAGGGTCGAGAACCCTCACTCCGCGCAAGGGGGATGATCGCACCACGCCGTGTTAAAATGGTCAAGCACCCTCGAGGCAGTCACACAGTGCTTACAACTGTCTCTGGAAGTGAAAGCACCAGAAAATTAATTAAGTCACACGCAGCTGTGATCCGTACGCGAGGAAGTAAGCACAAGATGCCGAACACCCTTAGCAGGATGCAGCGCACCCTTCATGCGACTCGCCGAATATCTCACGGCGCTTCGCGCTTGGTGATGTGAGAGCCTGGTCCGGTGAGAACCCGGCGTGCAGCGTCCCGGCTTTGTAGGGATGCGAGGTCAAAGGTCTGACGACTACGGCATGCACGACTTTGAGTACACCCCCACATCTCTCCTAGTGCATGCATGCGGGGAAAACGCGATGGATGGTGCTGCAAAAACGCTCTATGCTTTTTTGCCCCTTGAACAGCAGCACCAGCAGTTTAGTTTCCGGGCGACTCCCCCTGACATACAAAAGTGACAGGGAAAACAAAGGTATCCGCCACGATCTGTGTCTATGCTCGGTCTTTTGTGGAGATTAACACCGACGAGGATGCTGTAGTACGCTCAGAAACGGGAGCGTTTGGCACAGCCCGCAAAGAAAAAAAACGCCGAAGTCTGTCTCTCTGCTAGGATCACCAGAGTTCCTTCGTAGGTTTTTTGCCCCAGGCACAAAGGCTTCGTTTTCCGATGATCCCTCTCCCCACACGCCAAAGCAACAGCAGTGGCGATGACATCCGCCACGAGCTGTGTGTGTGGCTCCCTTCCCTCGTCAATGCGGTCTTGCCCCCCCAGCGGTGTTGCGTGTTTATTTAGCTTACTGAGTGCTTCCTCCGTGTCCCCCAGGTTGGGAACCGAGCAACTGCGTGTGTGTGTGTACAGATCTCCGCTTTTGCGTTCCTTTACCTCTCGTCGAACTCCCGGGGACGTTTCGATGAAATTGGTAGCAAATGCGTGTCAAGCACGGCCATCTGTTGTCAGAGCGCGATGAAACCGGTGTGACCGAGAGTGCTCTAATGAGATTCCTCCACACAACCCAGCACATCGTGAATCGGTGCTCTATAGACCTCGTTCTCGTCAAATAAAGGATAGTATTTTTACGTACGATTCCCCGGGTTTTTTTGCGGAGGGGTCGCTCTACAGCGGGATGGTTGAAAAAGCCTGATATTTAGAGCCTTTTTTCCCCTCCTGGGGATGGGAGGAAAAGATGTCACGCTTCGCGCTCCGCGGCTCATTTAAACAAAAAAAAGGCGGTAATATTTCGGCGGTAACGCCATACGGCGGTAATTGTCTTGGCGGTAGGCGGTAACGCGTTTTTCGGGGGTAACGACTTTGGTGGAGGCGGTAAATCCAAAAAACGGCGGTAAAACGGCGGATTACCAGGACCGCCCACCACGGCGGTAATTTGACGGCGGTAATATTACCGAGTAAACCCTTGTGAACTAGCATAGGAAAAGTATGTGCGAGACAAGAAGCCTCAACGTGTGCATGTAGCCTTCCTGCTGCGTGTGTGTCGCCTGTGTGTCTTGCGATGCGGAGCCGACCGTGCAAACCGATGACCAACGAAAACGCGTGTGTGTGTGTATGTCCAGCACCAACGTACATCGTTGGATCGTGGCACCAACGATACCCCTAGAGACGCAAGTCTTGAAGGTTGATTTCGACGTTGTACCCACCTGTGGCGGCGGCGCTTCAGCGGTAACGGTTGGCTTTGATCGCCGTGTCGTCTTGAGGCGCTTGAGACTGTTCTTCAGCTGCGACCCTGCCTTCCGCCTAAAAGGCGTGCAGGTTCCATGGGATAACGACATGGTCTTGCCATTGGGGCACCAGGCCCCACCGCCGGTGGGCTCGTCGCTGAGTTTGGAGGCGGGCTCCCCGCCTCCAAGCTCCTCGTCAACTGTCCAACCTTGTCGGCGGTAAAACCGTTCGAAACGAGGGAAGAGCCACTCCTTGTAGAATCCCTTGTCCTCCACGATCCTCCGTCGGTGACAGTTACCCTCGTCCGTGCGAATGCATTTCGCGGTTTGCTTCAGGCAGTACAAAAACATCCCGGCCATCTTGCGCACCTGACAAGGGCAGCGGCGAAACGATACGTTGGTTGCAAGGGACTGTTTGTAGCGCACCATCCATCATAGCAGGCGAAAAGCCGGAAGCACCCGCGATTGGCGATGAACGGGGGTCTCACCACGAAGTTCACCACAGACTTCGGAACAGGCGCTTTGGGGTCGACGTTGGCCACGATTGATGTTCTTGCCGAAGTTGGCGACAGCACTTCAACCTTTGCCCTGAACGCCCGCACGTCCATCCGAGCGTGTCTCCAACCCTTTACTTGTGGGACCTCCACCCCCTCTGGCACCTCCTCGACAGATCGCCCCTGAATGAGGACGCAGCCGGTTTCCAGAACCGAGTCGCAGCCGTAGGCGTGAAGCACACAGTCCCTGTTTGGTACGTGCATCCCAACGGAACGACGCACATGACCATCATCATCACGGTGCACATCGACGGGGGTCGTTTCTGCTGAAGCAATCAACGATTACGATTTTTTCGGCCTTCGACGTCGCCCCGCCAAACTACACACGACGCAAATAAGAAACAGCTGATACATGCTGGCACATCGGGCGTCCCGCATGCGGTTGTCTCGATGGTGTGCGTCTTCCTTTGATCGGACAGCGGCATGGCAAGCACAACGGAAGTCGTCTCGTGTGTTTGCACCTACAAGCTCGCCAGGCGAAAGCCGGCACGCGCAAGAACGGGTTGCTGGTCATCGAGAAGCTCCTTGTGCAATTCCCGATCCTACCTGCCTTGGACGACATCGTTGTTGCACAGCACAGATGCTACCGGTAGTTCCCACACGCGACACACCTGCCGACTCCTGGAATCGACATAGAGAAGTACACGAGCAGCTCCACAATGCCAAGGCGCTTGAGGAGCTTCGAGGTGTCGCAGAAGGGGACCCATTTGTTGAAAAGGTCCACCTCCCGGACAACCGCAAGCTGGTCCATGATCGTCACGTCGTCCATCGTGCCGTGCATTTTGATCCACAGCGACCCATCCGGGTCGACCTTGTAGAACGTTGTGATGCCCATAAATGTCTGGGCCACCAGCCAGTCTGGCTGCAGGGTGGGACAATGCGGGAAAATGATGAGCATCGAACGGCGGTTCGCGGGCATAGACAGTCCTTTCAGAGGCTGACTCAACTGCTGTTGACGCCGAAAAAATTACAGTTCATCCTGCTCGCCGCAACCCATTTAAAACAACACCAAGAGGATTTTCATTCGGTGTTGCTCCGGAGTTGAGACCATTTTTTTTTGTTCCTTTCTTTGGCTGTCTTTTTTTCTTTTCACCCCAAAAAAGACAATTGGCCAAAGGACCCCTACTTATGTGTCTTACCATGAAAAAAACGACAAAACAAGACAACCGTCTTTCAAGCCACGCCATCCTGTCTTTTATGCGAAACTTTTGGTGGGGCTGCCAAAATATGTTGTCGCTTTTTGGTCACAACCACATGACTCGTGCCAACAAACTTGAATCTTTCGATGGTTGATCGCCGTAAACTCTAACGGTGGTCACACGAGTTGTGTCATGTGGCTGGTACAGAGTTGGTAGCATCGGCGGTAGCCGTTGTTTTTTTCATTCGGCTGGACCAGGTGGACAACCTGATGTGTGCTGCAAACAAGCGGCAAACGAGCCGAGAGGGCCTGGACGCAGCAGCAGTGGGTCCTTTTTCGTGTACTGTCAAATTTTCGAACCCAACTACTGGGCGTCCTACAGCCTCCTGGTCTGTATCAACCATCACACAAGACGAACCATACGCGCAGCTCCTGGCGCATACGTTTGTCATCGCTGCTGCTTGAGTGGGTGGCGAGGGATCACCGGCAAACCAAAGTTGCGACAAGGGCAAGAGAGCAAAAAAAGCTGCTTGAGGACGCGGAGAGTCATATTCCCGGCTTGCCCACCACCGTCGCGCTCACAATTTCTGAGCGCCCTATAGCCTCCTGGTCTGTATCAGCCACCACAAAAGACGGGCCACACACACGGCTCGTGGCGCACACATACCTTTGGCATCGCTGTTGCTTGAGTGGGCGGCGAGGGATCACCAGTAAACCAAGTGGCGACACAAGCAAAAGAGCAAAATATAACTGGTTGCTGGCGCGGTGGGCTGTGTTGGGGCGTGCTGTTGACTTTCCCCACCTCAGTTCCCGTGCCTCTCATGTAATGCCCTGTGGTCGATCAGCCGCCACACAGCCGCCGCACAAGACGGGCTACACGCAGCTCGCGAGGGATAGCTTTACAGTTGCTGCTGCTTCATTCTGTGAGGAGATATCACCGAAAAACTACTTCGGTGGGAAGGTGCATGTATGTGTGAAGAAACAGCCGTTGAGGAGATTCTCTTTTTTAGGTCGATGACCGCTGTAGGATCGACCAGCACCCTAAGAAGCGGGTGGTCTTTTTTGTACAGCAGTGGATCCCTCGTTGGGTTGTGCTTTGGGGGATAACAGATCTCCGAAAACATTCCCTATAACAATGTCCTAAAGACACAAAACGAGTCAGCTCTTCGCATACTTCCTACCGCTGTTGCAGAAGGCCCATTGCTCGGTGATTCTTCGCACCAGACAATTTCTGAAATATTCGAACTATTGGCCTCGCCTGGGAACATGGGAACCTGGGAACGCGGGAACCGTTCCACGGCACTTACGCATTTTCCTCGAGTGGCTTACCAGCAGTCTACAAAGCCCGCAGAGAAGTTCACCCTTACCGATTGCCAATCGTCCAAAGAAGATTGGCACTCCGCAGCCCGTTGCCTGACTTCATCGAACAGAGGCTTGAGCTCCCCTCCCAGGAGAGCATGAGCTTCCTTCACCTCTTGCCTCCCTGCGTGCTGGCCGGAGGCCAGGTATCGGTCTACCGCGGCGAGCAAACGACCCGCGACCAGCAGCCGCGCTTGTTCGCGGCACAGCTGTACCTCGGCGATAAGCTATAACAGCAGCAGTGGCGGTAACGATCGAAAGGCGATTTACTCTGCGATGGGAGAAGGTCCCATTGCGGCGAACACGTGGAGCAGACAGCCGTAGACAGGCGTCTCCTCTACTGCAGTACATCATAGGTTCAATTCAATCATCACTTCGGTCAATGGCTGTTCCGTTGAAGGATTCCGATTTACCATTGACGATCGCAAAAGCCTGACCAACCACCGCATCCTTACCCGAAACATAGATGAAGGCACCTCGCATGCCAAGTTACATGTGGGTGCGAAGACAAGCAGATACAACTACTACAGTCCCTTTTTCGGCCGTAACAGTCGTGTACACACCAGAGTAGGTGGTAGCCTCCGCCAGATACGGCTCATGATGTAGTCTACAGCAGTAGGTCGGTTCCAAATCGCTCCCGGATCCAAACATACCTCCAATATGTTCCTGAAGGAGACGTTTGGAATGGTGTCTCTCCCCGCTTCTGCCATGCTGCTGCGTGCGTATCTACTTGCTCACATTGGTGTTGGCTCCGATACGACCCGGCGGCGCAGTTTGCGGCTCGTTCTTCGGAGAATGGGGGGGTCGCCTGCTGTACTATAATGCCTAGTGTCTTGTCCACTCTGCAGTCCCCCATCTGACCACTTGCAACTTGCAACGTGCAACCATACACGTGCTTTCGGGACTTGTGCGCCGAGCAGATCCGGGCGCCAGGGAGCTGCAGAGAGGGGGGGGAGATTCGGGATGGCTTCCAAGGGGTTGCTGCTGTTGGGTCTGCTGCTGTTTCCGTGCCACTCTTTCCGATTCAACCCCGGGACAACCGGTTGCACAGCTGGAGTCAGGCATGGAGGAAACCCCGCTTCAATGACGAAAGTGAGCTACGTGATGCAGGATGATGCCTCTCGTTGTTGAATAGAAGCGTCAATGCCATTCCTGACAGCAGAACGTGAGCAAACACGTTTTGCATTGAAGACCGGAAGTGATCAGATTCGTCTCGGAGACAAAAATTTTGTGTATGAGGTGTGGGCGGAGTTTGAAACGAGTAAAACGGTGTTGTCCCCCATTTTGAGAATGAAAACGTGCTCATGCAGTTTTGTTGTTGTTGTTGTTGTTGTTTGTCTTCACATTAAACCGTATGTCAGTTGCTAAATGCCAAAATCTAGCAAAAGACTCTCAGCCCGTGGTCACGAAGGTGCTAGAGCCATCTGAGGATCTAAAGAACACGCACACATCTGACGAGAAAAAGGTATGCAAGAGCCCGAGGAGGTACACCTAAAAATCCCTGCAGCACCGTATGCGTGCCCAAAAACTGAACTGCACGTCCGTCCCACCGTTCGACTACAGTAGCATCACCCCCTCCCTGTCCCACTCTATACCAAAACGGAAGATTGCCGACTACAGCATAATGCTGTCTGAAGTGCTGTCTGTACAAAAACACCATGGTAGGCATGGAACAAGCAGCTGGCGGGGCACAAAGCTGCTGTCTGAAGTGCTGTCAGAATGTGTCTGCGGCCGTACAGTGAAAAAGAACAACCAACCAAAGCCATCATAGCAGCAATTGACAATCACCCGAATCTCTCCCGATCGTCTGTGTAGGCACTGCAGTGAAAAATATCGACACTAGCTAAGAATCGTTCCACATTGAAGGGGTCTTCCACGATCAGGCACAAAACCAATGCACCCGGGTTAGCCACGCCATCTCTGACGGGTCTCTCTACAAAACCAGTGACGACGTCATCACATAGAACCAACACCGAAAATCAGGAAAAAAACGAGAAAAATTGGCAACACAGATCAGATATAAATGTTTGTCCGTGCGCCACGGGTCGATGTCGCCCGCATGCTCCGGTGCCGCTGCTCCGTCCGGCGCCGCTGTAGTCAGCCCGAGCATAACGCCACTCGACCTGCTCCGTCCGTACACGCTCTCGTTGCTGTCCTTCCCAGTCGGTTCCTCGCTTTCTCCCTCGTTGCACTCAAGGTTCTTGGTCTGAAAAATAAAAATTCTCGCGCCGAAGGGGTCAACCAGCCCAGTTCAGCTCGTCGCCACCTGCTCCCTCCTCCTTTGATGGCGAAGCCAGGTTACTGAGGCAATGCAGCGCCCTCTAGCCAACCTAGGGCCGTGTACATAGTTCCCGTCCACCTTCTGACGGTGTCTGCCTCCGCGCACAAAAAATGAGATGGGCATCGCTGCCTACGCCGACGGCCAGAGGCCCGCGCATCTACATTTTTTCGCCTGACCCCATCAGTGCCGACCCAACTACACCACCACGCGCATGCCTCGCGGCGGATATGCGCAGCAGCAAGAAGGTTTCGGTCATCCCTTGAGAGTGAGTCTAGCCCTGCTCGCCAGAAAGACCCCCCCCTTCGCTACAACCCATGTCTAAGCAAAAGCTTGTCGAGGAGCGAGGGGAAGAAGGGAGAGCAGTGGCAAATATCATCGATACAACCTACGGTAGCATACGTGCATACTGCATATTCCTACAAGATACAAGCTGCCTACAGGATACAAGCTGCTGTATGCTGCATGCGTAGGATGTGTAAGAACTCCCTGCACTGACGATTGATCCACACTAATTATATGACGGTAAATTTTCTTACACAGAACGAGTAAGATTAACGTTCCACGCACAACTCGCGAACTATTGGTACTTGTACGTAAGACACATGTTTCGAAAGACGATTACCTGCCTCTACGCATGACTGCAATGATCTCAACGCTGCGGACACACCGACCTCCCCCAGACAGCACGAGGGATGTACCACGTATCGTATCGAGTACTTATAGTGGCATATGTTTGATCTGGCACTGCTGCCGCCGCTGTGTACCTTGAAAAAAAAAAAGTAAGAGCTATGACTCTTCTGCCCTGTCTCCGCAATTTTGGGCTCCACGTTGCAATTGCCCACCGTTCTGCAATCGAAGGCAAAGCACCGCAGGAGGGGTGGGTAGGAGGCCTCAGGAAGAGGAACCCTTGTGTGTGACCACATTCTCGAGGGTTGGAGATAACGGCACAGATGCTGTTTGCATTGATTTGAGTTGAAAATAAAAAATATTTAGTCTACATGCCCCTACCTCTAGGAGGTGAGGACGATTGACACACGTCTGCCTCGGTTGATTCCATCGCACCGTTGCCCCCATCAAGCCCATCACTTTCAGAGTGACGCGAGTACATGATGTTTGTAATGAAATCATACCATAAGGTTTTAGAGAATCCTGTCATCCCGCAAGCTTCATGCCCATACCACCACAATCCACTCACTCGGTGGCATGGCGAAGGCGATCTTGTTGACGTGGTTCATCATCTTGATGTGACCACCCCCCCCCCCCCCCCCCCCCCCCCCCCCCCCCCCCCCCCCC
>CACKRE030000095.1:7470-17798 GCA_902602495.3 Ectocarpus sp. CCAP 1310/34 | reverse complement strand
CCCCCCCGCCGTAATTTCTGATTTCACGCCGCCCGCCCGCCCGCCCGCCCGCCCGCCCTCTCTCTCGCTGCTTTGCGTGACAAGCGAGGAAAAGGGTTACTCTGTGGCATACAGGAATGCGCTTACTTTGTCCCTGTGTGGCGCCTACTTTTACAATACACCGTCTTCGGGGGTCACTGTTATGGCTATTAATAGTCCTAGGGCTAGAAGAAGGAACAATTGGCCATCGGTGATCGGTCCTGTGGGAACAATGCTCCGTCTTCTCGAGGACGCGTGGTCAACGGTCTAACAGCTAAGGCATTCAAAACAAAGGAGGACGCCCAAGGGATGCAAGGTCAATGGTGTAACGACTACGGCATGCGTTTACATGATTTTACCCCGTGCCCGAGCAGATTATGTTGTGAGGGTCGAGAACCCTCACTCCGCGCCAAAGGGAATGCTCGCACCACGTTGTGTTACATTGGTCAAGCACCCTCGCGGCAGTTACGCAGTGTTAATAACTGTCTCTGGAAGTGAAGCACCAGAAAATAAATCATGTCATACGCAGCTGGCATCCCTGCGCAAGGAAGCATGTACAAGATGCCGAACACCCTTGGCAGGATGTAGCGCACCCTTCATGCGACACACCGAATACCTCACGGTGCTTCGCGCTTGGTGATGTGAGAGCCTGGTCCGGTGAGAACCCGCCGTGCTCCTTCCCGGCTTTGTAGGGATGCGAGGTCAGTGGTCCAATGACTTCGGCATGCGCGATTAAGAGTACACCCCCCCCTCCCCACCGTCAGTTTTTTTCGAGATATTCAGGGTGGGGCCCAGGGCAGCTGGAGGCGGAGGTGCTTGCGGGCGCGTGGGAGCTTGCGGCGTGCGATCTAGAGAGCGTGCTGGAAAGCCAGAATCACCCCGACCAGCCTGGACACTTCTGGGGCGAGATCATGGGCCGGCTGCAGAGACATCGCGGCAGCAGCAGCAGTAGCAGCAGCAGCGCACTGCCGGACACATGACCTCATGTTCTGATTTTTGGCGGTGCTGCGGCGCATGTTGTGAATTTGGCATCGCGTCGGTGGCAGCAGCAGCAGCACAGCAATGCCGGCCACGTACGGTCATTGTTGGCGGCTCTGCGGAGGCACACGTCGCCTCATTATCTGATTGCGGAAGTGGGATGCCAGTGTGTGGCGAGCGGTAGCGCGTGCGGCCTGTTCATAACCGTTGGAGGGGCGCTTTGTACATGGAGAGGGAGGTGTGGGAGAGTTGTACAGGATCCAGAGGGGGAGGCAGGAAAGATAGGACGTGAGGCGGTAATGACCAATTCCGCCAGGAATTAATCCTCTTGACTTTTGGAAACCCATGCGGTGTTGCGGGAGACTTCGCGCGCGCGTCATCTCAGGTTATTGCTTGCACCCGCGCTATATTGTTGGTCGGAAAAATAAATACAAACACAGAAAGACATGTCGTTCGAGATATATCCACAGTCGAAGGGGGTGTGTTGGTGGAGTCTTTGCAGGAAATGGAGGGAAACCGGCTGGGTACACATTGGCGCTTAGGACGATTAGATTGAGAGAAGCCGATGACGAGGGTGGTGCTTGTTCGTAGTCATGAAGTATTTAGTTCCTCCTCATCTTTTCAATGGTCTAGTAGCCAATGCAGAAAATCATGGGCACGCCCCCGCCCTTCTGATCTCAAGGTTTGGGGCAATTAAACGTGCCTTTGGCGATTTGCTTCCTCCATCCTCGGCACTTCGCTCTGCCGGTCTGTGACTACGGAACTTGTCTTTCTTTGGATGGGCCTAAACGGAGAGACACATACACGTAAATGAGACAGACAACCCACATTTTGGGTCCGTACAGTCGGGAGGTGCTACTGTCAAGACGACCACAATCAACGGCCTACACGTCCTGTACCCTTCTCGCGATAAAAATACCTCAGGCATGAACCGCAGGAGGGGGTCCAACCCCCCCCTCCTATGTGACCCCGGTTGGGTCGTCTAGCTAGTAGAAGTGGAGGATAGGGGCCAGAGGCGCAGACGACAGAGTCCAATGATGGGAGAAAAAAAAAAAAAAAACGTGCGTCCTGTTGAAAGAAATCCGGTTCGCGGAGGAATTGAAAACCCCTTTCGTCAATGTTTCAAAGTCGAAAACCGCGCGTTCGGAATAACACGGAGGTCTTGTCTCATCTAAAACAAACTGAAAACGAATTATAGCAACTGCAACAGCACCTCTTAACCATTGTACAGTAGCCCACGATGACCGTGACGGTCACGCTCAAGCTGGTGTACCGCTTGGCTGTACTCGTCGCCTTCCTTGCCTACTGACACGTCTGCAAACAAATCCGCTGTCACTCGCGAGGGATTTCCACGGGTGTCCATGCATCCTTGTTGTTCCGAAAACCGCTCGAACATTGCTCATCCCCTGGTGGAACACTCAAGAAACTACTTGATTGAAGAGAAGAGGCTCAAGGAGCCTCCGCCAGCTGCTGCTTCACGAATCTGCTATTCGTAGACAAGAATCCGAACACTGCTGATCCTCCATTCTCAAGGGGTTCTTCCAAGTGCTGTGCTGCATCTACACCCCACTCAGGAGTGACGGTACTCCGCTTGTGTACGCGGAGCAGAGCAACTTCTGACTTTCCGCAACGTCACGGCGATTGGAGCATAGCAACTTCCATCATCCACAAACCAATCCTGAGAATACAATTGTCCCCGGGGTTGGGGTGGCCTCTTCTCAAGAACACGCCTCGTCACCCGTCGCGAGAAAACAGTTTCCGGAAATACCGTGGGTGCATGCATATCCAGCGTCAATACATTCAATCACCAGAGAAGTCGTGTACGTTGTATTGTGTAGTCTACGTCTATTAGTTCACTAGACTACAAACATCGTAGCGACTGGATCCCAATGCCAAAATTGCAGTCAAGAAATGGCCTCCTGAAGTTGCCCTCGCCAAAAAATCTAGCTAGCGTCACACAACAAGCCCACCATTTAGCCGGGGTATCTATCTTTGCTCCACACAACACAATGTTTATGTGTCCATGGGAGACGGAGAGAATTAAAACATGGCTATTGGTCGGGTGAAAATCTGAAGGGCGAACTTTTTGTACCACGTGGCAGGTAGAACGACCGTACAGGAAGAGAAACGGGGGTTAGAATACAAGGAAACTATTAACAGGGGGATCCGAATGCCGGCTGCTCTGAACACAATGGGAGGCTTGTGGTAGGGATCAAACTGGGAATGTGCGAAAGGGGCTTCCCGACCATGGGCTCAACTGCAGATTTGGAGGCCATCGAGGTGTTGTATTTTCACCTGGTCATGTGACGTCATTTGTGGTCCGAGATTAGAAGAATTCGGTTGCATGCAGCAACGCAGCAATGATATTTAGCAAGGGACACGGGTCACTGTGTTCCCCCTTGCTAATGGATAATTAGGCAACTCGTTGCCGTTTTTATCCATCATCCATTACTCTACTGTTAAGTGTCCTAGTTTTGATGTTTCAAGTTTTTAAAATTTATTTTCTCGGGATTTTCTGTAAGAACTCATCCACACTGCATGTCCTTTCTTGCAAGTTTATATTATTAGCATCGACCGGGCTAACCGGCTGACCAATGAAAAGACGTCAGTCTCAGTGCGGTTGAAAACACTAGTCTAAACACTTTTATCTGCCATGGGCTGGGACCCCGTGAGGGGGCAGCGTGGGGGAGGCTAAACTATCCTTGATCAAAGACAGACAAAGCAGCAACAGAAGAAAACTGCACTTGTCTACCAAGGCTACTTACTACCTTGTCGAGTTCGTTTAGGAGCACTTTCACCGTTAGTCTAGCCTCCTTGTTTTCGCTACCATTAGTCTTGAGTTTTCCTCCTCCACCTTTGTGTGTGTGTGTGTGCTCATAGTCGTGCATGCCGTAGTCGTTAGACCATTGACCTCGCATCCCTACAAAGCCGGGACGGAGCACGCCGGGTTCTCACCGGACCAGGCTCTCACATCACCAAGCGCGAAGCGCCGTGAGATATTCGGCGAGTCGCATGAAGGGTGCGCTGCATCCTGCTAAGGGTTTTCGGCATCTTGTGCTTACTTCCTTGCGTACGGATGACAGCTGCGTATGACTTGAGTACTTGTCTGGTGCTTTCACTTCCAGAGACAGTTATAAGCACTGTGTAACTGCTTCGAGGGTGCTTGACTAAANGCCGTGAGATATTCGGCGAGTCGGATGAAGGGTGCGCTGCATCCTGCTAATATAAGGGTGTTCGGCATCCTGTGCTTACTTCCTTGCGTACGGATGACAGCTGCGTATGACTTAATTTGTTTTCTGGTGCTTTCACTTCCAGAGACAGTTATAAGCACTGTGTAACTGCTTCGAGGGTGCTTGACTAAAACAACGTGGTGCGATCATCCCCCTTGCGCGGAGTGAGGCTTCTCCACCCCGCACAACATGATCCACTCGACCACCATTAGACTATGGTTACCGCCAAAAAAAAAACTTAGGTAAACAAAATAAAGGTATCCTGGTTGCCGAGCTCACGAAGTGAATTGGCTTGTTTTACAACGTCGTTGCCAAGCGACGAAAACCCATCCCCGATGGTAATCACCAGGGGGGAGGGGGCTCCTGTTTCTCTTGCTACCACTGCCGCACCAAATGGAAAAAAAACATGTAGGTAGCGCCACCAAATGATGAAACTTCTTAGCCCGAGGCACGGTTCTTCATATTTCCTCTTTGGAGAAACAAACAAAGCTCAGATTCTCAACTGAGTACCTGGTATTGAAATCGAGTGCATTTGATCCCTCATTTCGTGCCGTAGGTCATCAAATCAATCCACTCCCAGGTTCTAAAGATTACGGGTCTTCACTGCGCACCTGTTCTAATGGTCGAGCACTGACGTGTTTCTTGTTTGCGAGCCTTTACGGCTTCAACCAACTTCCCAAGCTCTCAAAAAGAGGTGGCGCGGTATGTTCACACAAGCAAGGCTTGGCACCAAGCAGTACACAACAGATTCGATCAGGGGGCACGACGACGGATATCGAATGACACTTGTAACAGACCGACAGAAGGAGGGCGTGGGATCCATCGCACCAAGCCCATGGAGCTGAACAATTTACAATCCTGTCGGGCCAATCAGTCGACGCCGTCTGACGAAGTCAAACAGGCACAGCACCAGATAAACACCGACCGGGAGTCCGCTATGGGAACGGCTGCTGCGCTTGAGGCTGCTGCTGTTGCTGTTGCAGCGGTTGTTGCTGTTGTTGCTCCGCATATTGAGGCTGCTGCTGTTGCTGGAATGCGTATACATGCTGCTGTTGATCCTGCCCCTGTACTTGCGGTGGCGGTGGCGGCTGCTCCTGCTGCTGCTCAATAGGACAGCAACAGCAAGGCACAACAGCGGTTAGCAGCAGCAGCGGCAACAGCGTCAATTCCCCCAGGCATCGTTGAAAACACAGGCTTGTTCGAACGGCTGAAACTCATGGGCGCAAACACGGTGTTCGGCACCGTTCCTGTCACAAGCCATAACATTGAGCAGAACAAGAGAAGTGACCAAAACATTCAGCGCGCCAGATGTGGCACCATCACCATGACCCACCGTCGTCGGCCCAGTGCACGGTTGCTGCTGCTGCTGCTGCCCCTGGTAAAGCGTCTGCATTTGCGGTTGAAATTGTTGTTGCGGGGGCTGCTGCTGCTGCTGCTGCTGGTACGGAAGCTGCTGCTGGGCCGAGAACGGATCCAAGGCGTCCAGAGGGGATGATGTCACCTGGTGTGCGTGAAACGTAGACAACATCAAGAGAGGCAAGGGAGTTGACTTGATGCTGGGGTTGTCCACAAATACAGCAGTGGTACCGACAAAGTAGTGCTGGATAAAAAATGCCGGGTACCCGGTACTGCCGGTGGAATCGGCGTGGCACAGACGGAATATTCAACTTGTCTCTCATACTCTGAACAATGCAGGGTACCTGGTACCATGCCGGTTAAAACGGGGTGACACGTGGTTGTAGTAGTAGTAGTTGTTGGCACATGTAAACAAGATATTCCGGTGTCCACTCAGTACCTTCTACTATCCGTGCTGAGTATCGGCACTGTATCGGGATGACCACTGCTGTAGCGCCATACCAAACGCCATCGTGTTCGTGGTGGTAACACCAGATCCCAACCGGACCCAAGGCAAGTATTTCGTAGTTGATAAGACAGACGTGGGGCCCTCCAAAAACACAGGCCCTAGCTGTCGTTTTCTTCTAACAGCAACAAAAATTGACCATCCCGCAAAGCACCAGAAACAAAAAAAGATCCAGAGATGACCTCATGATGGGTTGGTTGACCCACAGCAGTGGAAAACGGGTTACGTAGCTGCGCTTTCCACCTGTGTCATTGCGTGAAATGCAGTGGCAATTCGCCTGTGGTATAACAGGCTAAACACCAACCAGCAGACGGGCGTGTGCGTGTCGACTGCTTCTCGTCGGTTCGCGAGCTTTCGTTTCACTCTCCAGGCTGCTGGTACTCCAGTATTCTAGCTGTTCCTCATGAAATCCACGAACAAAATAATTGTTTCCCACACGTTATCGCATCTTGATCGTACACATCTTTTCTACCAAGAGAACAGCACGGACGACAAACACTTCATATCGTGTGTAACACCATCCCTTTTTCCTAGACAAGCAGCTACGTAATTCCCCCCAACCCGTATGCCACCCCTGCACACCCACCTGCGCCTGCATCCCGCTGCCGCTGCTGTTCTCTCCAGCAACGCCTGCCCATCCCCCCGGCGGCCCTGCCGCCCCCTGCCCACCACCAAACGCCGCCACGGCCCCCCCTTCCGCCGGGTTGCTGCCCCCCCCCACGACCCACGCCCCCCCCGTGGCAGGAACGCCAACCCCATCAAGGCCTTGAATACCACCGCTATTGCCCGCTGCCATAGGCCCGGCTGCCGACATGCTGCATGCTGCCATAGGCCCGGCTGCCGACATGCCACCAATGCTGTTCGTTGTTGTCGTTGGTGGCGCTCCCACTGCGTACAGTGCCCCGAGGTTGGCCATCAGGCTTTGGGCTTTGTCGGCAGCCGAGGGGGGGACCGCAGGGGTGGTGGGGGCGGCCGTGGGAGGGATGGTAGCGGCACCGCCGGGTGGTATCACCGGGTTGCTATTCAACGCCACCTGCCCGTCTGAAATTCGACAAAAAGTCATGGCGCCATCGAAAACAACGATTCGTTGGGCTGGTTCGGGTGGAGGGAGGAGCGGGTCCCCCAACACAGAAACATGCCCGAAATTGCGCACATGTGCATGAAAAGTTCAGGCTACGTGGTCAGTTAAAGGCGTGCGCAAGGCGGGAAAAACGTCCAAGTTCCAAGCTGCAGGAAATTAGAGGGGGGTCGGGGAGGGAGATCCGTAGTCCTACACGAAAAATGCATGAGGTACGTGCTCTCACCCCAATGATTACCAGCCGATCGTTATTAGTAAGGGTGAGGAGCGGTGGGGGGAACCGATGAGCTTCACGCAAGCGGCAGCACGTGCCCTCCGCAAGAACTACAAAAGACAGGTTCTGTCCTGTCTGTCGCCATTTCGATCCTCAGGCGGAACCCCCACACGTACCCCCATGCGGAACCCCCCTCCCACACCAAAAGGCTTCCAACTCCAGCCTCTTCTCCTTCTGCCTCTCAC
The DNA here is from genome assembly GCA_902602495.3 of Ectocarpus sp. CCAP 1310/34. Taxonomy (NCBI): domain Eukaryota; class Phaeophyceae; order Ectocarpales; family Ectocarpaceae; genus Ectocarpus; species Ectocarpus sp. CCAP 1310/34. The sequence continues at coordinate 10,174 of CACKRE030000095.1, read as the reverse complement.
CATTCGCTGCCCCCCCCCCGGCTACTCCGGCAGCAGCACCAGGGTATCCCTGCGCTTGAACATCCCCACCTCCTCCGACCACGACCCAATCCCCGCCGGTTGCACCGCCGGCGGTGGCAGCCGGAGGAGGAGCCCCGAAGCCGGCGAAAATATCCGCAGCCGCCGGAGCCGCCACGGCCGCTGCTGCCGCAGCAGCCGCGGTCTTGTTGACGTTGCTGTTGCTGGCCCCGTCTAGCTCGAACCCGCTCAAGAGGTCAACCGTGTCCCCACCGCCGCCGGCGGCGGCGGCGGGCGCCGTCTTGCCGGGGGACCCCGTGGTGTCCCCTCCCCCCCGCTTTCGGTCGGAGGGGGGGGGCGACAGGGTTGGCACCGCCGCCGTCTTCTTCAACTTCGAGGCCGCGGCTCTTTAAGAGAGGCAGAAGATACAAGGAGGCGTTTTTTGGGCCGAAACATAACGTAAGAGGGCAAAAATGTTGAAGTAACCGGACGGGAAGGACGCTTGAGAACAGGCCCAAGAGCGTACGGCACAAGGGCACTAATGGGACGGGAAACATGACGGCGGCGGCGGCGGCGGCGGGGGGGGGTGGGGGGAACACCGAGCACGCCAGTCCGTGTGTCCTGAGTATGAACAAAACAACTTGAAAAATTTATACGTACCTCAGCCAAGAGATTTAACCCGTCGCCCACGACTGCGGCGTTACCTGAACAAAAATCGCACCGCGTGAGGTTTGCTCAACCGTACAGGACTTTCCTTCGCTATCTAGACACAAAAAGAGTGCTGCCGGTAGGGACAGACAGACACCCTGGCAGCAGCACGCCAAGCTCTTACCTTGCCCCCGCAACCTGCCCAATCGAGAGGCCTTCCATCCTTCCGGAGATCGCGCCGATGTTGGAGGAGTAGCTGAGCGCGCACGGGGAGTAAGTCGCGAGGGCAGAAAGGAACGTCGACGGAATGGCGGGGGGGGAAGTACGGGAGGAGGAGGAGGAGGAGGAGGAGGAAATGGTTGCGCGGTGAGGTCGACATGGCAGGAACGTACGCTGAGGGCTTGTTTACGCTGTTAACCCAAACAATTGTCTGGGGCAGTTTTTGCTTCGGGACAGTTGCTTTTTAACCTGTGGAACTCGTTTGTGTGTGTGTGTGTGTTTTTTTCGTCTCATCTATTTTGGATTTTTGGCAAAGGTGCTGCGCTGCAGGCGACGTCAACACGTATTTCGTCCAGCTACGTGATGGAAACAGCGTAGGTTGTGTATTGTGTGCATTACTTCCCATCTATTTTGGATCTCTCGGCGGGCATGTTAGATCGGCCGCAAGAGGCATGACTGAGGGAATGGCAGATTGTTGCCGCTGTTCCTCGGCTATGTGATGTATGTTTGCTTGCACGCCGCGGTGCCTCATTCAGTAGAACGGTTGCAGGTAAAAAAAATGCGGTCAAAGCGATCAAGAGCCTGAACTCCGGGAGGGGGGGGAAGGGATTCAATCCAATCGAGGGCGTTGGCTTTGAGGGTGGGTCTTGTCACCGCAGTGTTCCATCGAAAATCGGAAATCGAAGATGGGCAATCGGAAATGCCACTGATTGTTGGACAGCGGACCCTTAATCCGCCACCGGATTATCGACATGAAGGATAATGTTCCGAAACCGAAGCGGGTTGGAATAATCAAAGCGACAAACTGAAATGATCAAAATCGAAAATCGAACGCGTGAACGGGAGCATCAAGTTTCTTGCCAGCTAGCTGCTTGAAAGACTCTCTAAAAGTCGGAGATGCCTTCGTTTCGCTACTGTACTCATCTAGCCACCACAGCCCGCACCGTGATGCAAGCAATGAGTTGGCATGAAGCTGGCACTCAGCCGAGCACATAACGCCTTGGTTGAGAGAGATCTGCTCTAAATTGAGAGAGGGAGAGTCATCACCGTGAACTTCTTTCTTTGCCAACGGCATCGTTCTCGGCTTTCCTGCATCAGACCGGAGTGTTCAATAGCACAGTGCTCGCTGAGTTCGCAACGTATCGGTGCGAGACCAAGCTTTCCCAACCCGCCTGACCACAGCCACCACCAGGAACTGTCGTTCCCTGTCTGGGATTTAGTGTTGGGTATACCAAAAGAGGCAGCCCTGCGGCTCTAACGGTCATGGTATGAACTGTTGCAACGGCCACGTCCAGGCCTTTTTCGTATCATCCATGTTGTTTTCAACTTTCGATTTCGATGGATTGTCATGGTTGTCGAGTAGAGCAAACTTGAAACCTAAAATCGACCGCGGATTCGCAATCGAATTCGATTCTAGATTTGGGAATCTCGGGGGATAAGACCCACCCTTGGCCGGCTCGCCGCGTGGGTCAACAACGGAAGACCAAGACATTGATTGACACCTGGACAAAAGAATACGATGACCCCCTCCCCAAACGGAAGTGTTCTATCTACCCCGAAGATAATGTAGAGGTTGCCAAGGCGAAGAAGCCCCAGTATAATTATCAGGCAGGCTCTCACGGCGTTGGTTCCAACAGACAGCGGTTCCGCCGCACCATCGCCGTGCCACGGATGGCTCACCTGGAGGGCGGCAAGAGCGGGACCGACTTAACGCCATCGACGACATCCTGATAGAGGCGCAGCGTGCTATCCACGGCGTCGTTCACCTGATCACGGGGAACACACGCCGGTGATTGAGGGGGGGCGGGGGGGGGGGGCTCATGTTTTGCATGCCTAGACC
>CACKRE030000094.1:38082-63477 GCA_902602495.3 Ectocarpus sp. CCAP 1310/34 | reverse complement strand
CACCTTCATAAAGGTTGAAACTCCCCAACGTCTGTCGAGGACGAAATCCTTTTTCCACATGTTTTGTTTGCTCTTCTTTTGTGATGCGATGGCTGGTGCTGCATGGTACTGCTGTTGTGAGTTTCCCTGCGTGCAGGCGGGAAGACCTAGGTAGAGGGATGAAACAACAAACGAAAAGACGATCCAGCTTGATTGACCTAGCGCTCCGCGCCGTGGAGCTTCCCAAAAATCCGTACAAAAGGCGGTTTTTCCACGGAGCAGTTTGAGCTACTCCGTCACACGAGCATGGGTAAAATCGCAACACAGCAGTCACGGGCAAAACCGCAAAAATATCATGATTTTCCCACGGAGTCACGGAGTTTTTTCGTTTTTTCTCTCTGTTCTATTTTATTTTCATAGCAGGACGTACTGTTATTGGGTATGTATGTACCTAGCATGTGACAACCTTCAACGAGAGGCAAGCGAGGAATCATCTGCTCTTGTGCGTGTTGCAGGGTCGTTTGAGTCGAGGAGTTATGTATTAGGTAGCACTGTGAGTGCTGACAAAATTTCAACGAGCGGCAATTTACAAGTGAGGAATGATGTGCTGTTGTTGCACGTGTTGCGGGAACGTATAAGTCGAGGAGGTGTATGAGGTAGAAGTACTGGCAAGTTTCAACGAGAGGCAAGTCAGGAATCATCTGCTGTTTTACGTGTTGCAGGAACATTAGAGGAGTCGAGGAGGTATCGATGCCGGGAACGGTCCTTTTCTGAATAACTGATTAATTGGGCTGTCCTGGCGGCGAGGACGCATACACACGTACGGTGTCACCGGCGGCTTCCAACCACAGCACACTCTGCGGAAAATCGCCTTTCGGTGTACAAACCCAACGTTTTTCACGAAACTGCAGGTACTCCGTCGATATTGTACGGATTTCCGTGCGGTTTCGACGGTTCTTCTGACGGAAAACCGTCCTCAAGGCCAAGGTTTCGCGCGGTTTATGCTACGGATTACTAAAACCGCTCCGTGAAAAAAAACGCACTACGGATATACCGCTCCGTGACATAAAACAAAAACGTTCCCATCCGTGGGGCTTTTGCCCTCGGATAACTCGCTCCGCACCGATCCGTGACATTTTCAAATGAAAAAAACCGCTCCCCTGCGCCCTGTAGAACTTGAAAAAAGAACAAACTTCTCCGCGGAGCCGCGGAGCGGTTCTACTCCGTGAGTTACCCTGATATATTTGCATCCGTGTGAGAGAACGAACCCTTCCGGCAAGGATGGAGGTGGCATATATGTTTGATATGGATATGCTCTTCTCCTGGTTGCGCTGTTTTCGGGAAGTTTTGTCTGAAGTAGTGCACCGGGTGGTACACACGCACCCGATCCCTCCCTACGACGCGCGTGTAGTGAATATCCGTTTCGAGTTTACAGGATCTTATGCACACGATCGAATATATACCAATATGTACATAAAACCCAACCCTGTACACGTAAGTTCCCCTGAAAAGATATGTATCTACTCTATTCAATCAGTGTTGAAGACTGGTCCGGAAATAAGGTTTGATACGATACGCCAACCGTGACACCAAAAGCATCGATATCGATTTTTTCTTCGAAATTCGGGAAAATGGCTCGATACGGCCGTCTTGGGGGTTGTTTTCTGTTTTCGGGGCAAACAGCAGTCAGGATAGTAATAAAAGATACCTCCCCACCATAGGCGGGTTTTTGTGATGAATCTTCTGCATTTCCGTCCGGTCAAGTGTTATCGACCTCCCCTTGGACAGTAAAAAATGGACACCCGGCGAAATTGTTTACCAACCCCCCCTTGGTTTTGATGTGCCGGGGCCCCCCAATGGGACAGTATCGAGGGCATCGAATACTGATTTATATCTCGATGACGAAACTGATTCGTATCGAGAAATATCGGCGTGGAGACCGGCGATACCTATACCGCATATCGCCGACTGTATTCGAAATTGAACTGAACTTGATACCCAATCTCCAACCCTATATTTAGGGGTAGGTATTGTGGACTCGAAGGATCCGCAAAACGATAAAGCAACAAAAAGGAGGCAGGTAGTCTGGAGCTCATGCAATAGTGAGGTGAAAATATAACGGGAGTCAACATCACCGGCGTCCCCTGGTTCAACCTTGGTGCCCCTTTGTATGCATAGTGCTGTCGAGGTGTTCCGCGTTGGGTTCTCGCCGGTCAGGTAGAATCAGAAAACACACGATCCAGCCGGTCTTTCTCCCACTCAAAACAAGGTTGGGTGTTGTTGCCGCTCGCTGTGTTCCATCGAAAATCGAATATCGGAAGTGTTACCCAGATTGGACATTGATTGCTGCACCGCCAAAAGCTCACCGATGCAAGCATGACAAAATCAATAACGATACAATAAGTAGATCGAAATTGAAAATCGCAAGCGTAAACGGAAAACATCAAGTTGCTTGCTAGCTGCTTGCAGGCTCGCTGAAAGTTGGAGATACCTTCATTTCGCAACTCATCCACTACTGCTGTAGCCACCTACAGACCGCTTCGCGAGGTAAACTGTGTACCATACACTTCGTTGGCAAAAAGCTGGCACCCAGCAGAGCACAGCGTACTTTCGTTGAGCGAGATCTGCTTTAAATTGACAGAGAGAATCATCGACGACGTGTCTTTGCCAACGGCATCATTTTCGGCTTTCCTGCATCTCTGTCTCAAACATTTTCTACCCATGCCCTTCGACTGCCCTGGTTGTATAGTAATGTGATACTTTTTTATGAACGTTTTACGATGTGATGACGCCATAAAAATCGAACGGGTAGCTCCTCCTGGATTGCATTCGAATATATGTATTCTAAACGCATCGCGAGCGTGGTGTATGTCGTTTTGGGCATTGTTACCTGAAACGTCGCTGCTGTGGCGACTGACCACGCGCACACATGGATGGGTAAGGTTGCGTGTTCTGTTCCGAAAGGTGATGTGCTCGCAAGGAAATGCGGAAGTGGATGTTGAATAATTTGAAGGTGAGAGGTTGTTGGCCGGGAGAATCTGTGCTGTTGCTGGTATCTTGTTTAGTCTAACGAAGGAGGTCGTGACAGCAAGTTTCCGTCGTGTGTGCAGTGCTCCGTAGACTGGTGCCATGTGACCACAGTGGAGGGCGTGGGCACGATGCNTTTAGTCTAACGAAGGAGGTCGTGACAGCAAGTTTCCGTCGTGTGTGCAGTGCTCCGTAGACTGGTGCCATGTGACCACAGTGGAGGGCGTGGGCACGATGCGTCAAGGGCTGCACCCGGTCCAGAAGCGGATCGCCGAGATGCACGGCAGCCAGTGTGGCTTTTGTACCCCAGGTGACGGTGATTGCTGCTGCTACAAAACCGTTGTTAGGCCACTTGTTACGCTGTCTCTTTTTGAGCTGTCCCTTTTCTCAAAAAGGGACAAAGTTGCCCAAAAAGGGACAGGATGGGGTGATCTTTTTTCGCTGTCCCTTTTCGGGAGGTTCAAAAACGCAAAAAAAGACCACGTAACAAGTGGTTTTTGGTCAGTTGTCTCTTTTTGAGAAAAGGGACAGCCCAAAAAGAGACAGCGTAACAAGTGGCCTTACCGTCCTGTTGCTGCTGTTGTTTGGATTTCCATTATCTCTTTGGCTGTTACCCAGGACTTGCGCACCTCGTGATAACCCAACTGCTCGAAGCAATCGATAGTGTTATCTCGGTACTGCAGTCTCGTCGCTAATATTTTTCTCGTTGGTTTTATCTTGCATTCGTCGCTCCATGTTTGTTGAGTGCAGATGTCCTATTTATCATGATGGCACACGCGTGTTGGGAATATCGGCATTTCGATCACAGATGTAACAGTATAGTTCTAGTTGTTGTCCCGCACACGTTCAAAAGAGGCCGAACTGCAGACTCCGATTGTGGTTTTGGTTTTCCAAGACTCCAAGGACAGAAAAAGGAAGCACATAACGAAACACTCAAGAACGTGGACGCCGGTGTGTGTGTCATGGTGCCCAGGCATTAGCGTTGCACTGGGGTCCACACTGTCTCTCATGCCCACCTTTGAATAATCTTGCCAGGAATCGTCATGGCGCTGTATGCCCTCCTTCGCTCTAACCCTTCGGCCACCGCCGCGGAGATCGAGGATGGATTGGACGGTAATCTCTGCCGTTGCACAGGTATTGAAGCATTGAGTGCTTACTGTGGTCTGATGGATCATCTTTAGAGAGATATTTGCGAAGATCCGAGAAGTGTACATTTTCTTTCCATCGCACTGGCGTTTCGGTCGGTATCTCCGGGTCGTCCTGTTACCGTTGTTTGTGACGGTTGAGACGTTTTGCACAGCGGTTGCCCAGCAGAGTCTTATCGCCACACTGATGGCGATTCGCGTTTGTTCATCAGGTGTAATATAGGGTTTAGCAGTTATGTGCCGTTCGTATAGTCAAGACGGACATTCGCGGAGATCAACGTGCTCCTCCTTGTCGAACGCCTCGGAATCCTTTATCAATCCCAGCCATTGGTGCATTCCCATTTCCGTTGAAAACCAGTGGGCGCACAAGGTGGTGCAAACCCTTGCTTTCTGTATTCCCCGCGGGGACGACACGCCTCTTAAGGACGACAGCTGATCCCCCTGCTGTATCTGTTCGGGGATAAGTCGTGTTTTAGGGCATTCGTTGCTCCTGCATGGGCCGCCTTAACCACAGCACCAGTGAATGCTCTTGTCGAAAGCTGGAAGGCATCGCACACGTTTCTCGTTTGCTTGATGATTGTTCTCCTTCTGGCCAACGCCGCCATTTGTCGAGGTTATGCAATAATCAGCGCGTAACCTACGTGCGAGGGTGCTGTAGGCTGGTAGTTGTGAAGGCGGATTTCTTTTCTGCGCCATTGGGGCCTTCATCGATGAAAATGACAGAATGTTGCTGGCACCGCATACATGTAGATTTGACGTTTTTTGTTGTTGTGATCCCAGGTTTTTAACGTCGCTCGAAGCTGCCTGCTATCGATCTGCAGAGCTCCGATCCGGCGCCATGTAAATGGTCATGCCTTTCGCGATGCACTCCTCCATTTGTTTTTTCCCCCGAGATTGGCTCAGCAATTGCTGTTCCCGAAGTACGCTGTATCTGGTGGTTTGTCAGTGTGTTTGTTGATTTTGGTCTGCTGTTTTGCTACAGTGATGTGGATCCTGGACGGGCAGTGCGGTTCCGGCGCAAGGCGGTGGTGGGGCTGACCAGACACGCTGCCCAGATCGTGCAACCTATGGCCTACTGTTGTGGAATTGTAGAACCTACAGCTTTCAGCGTAGGAAGGAAAATTGTTCTTGTGTTCGTTTTCTTGTTGGCGCGAGACTTCTTTCGTGGCCTTCCTTGCAGAGGACCATATCGCTTTGCTCGCCCATATGGTCACGGTCACATGTCGGGACCCCACCCATACGCCGTGTGTCCTTATTCGCAGGGCATTCGGACTTGGAAGGGCACACGTATACGTTTCTGATCGCCGGCTCGTCTGCCCTAAAGCAGGCATGGCGCAAAGCAGATTCCCGCCTCTTGCACAATTGAAGCATTTATTTTTTTCGTGTTTTTCGAGTTGATGGACTATGGACGCGACGTTCCACTTGTTCTCCGTGTAAATCCACTCCTTACCCTGCGATGGAAATTATGGTTTGCGTTTGAAGGCTATCGGCCTATTCTGGACGCCGCTAAAAGCCTTGGCGTGGACGGTGGAAAGCGTGCCGGGTGCTGCCGTGGTGATAGCGGCGGCTGCCCTTGCTTGGAGTCCAAGGTGGGTATATGCACTTTTTGTCGTAGCTGTGTGCCGATATTCGTTGATTTGGTGGTGAAATTGACCCAAGCAATCGTTTGCTCGACACCAGTCGACGACCTGTTCGCTCTGGGTGGAATGGAGCTATCTGCCCGCTATTCAAAATCGCTCTTGATCCATTGTTAAGGGCAAACGTGTGGGTTGTCAAGATGCTGGCAGCGACAGACGGTGCGTGCATTTGATGCGATGGCAATCAGACCCCCCTTCTCCGAATGGGTTCTGGTTCCGTATTTGTTTCTTGCTGATCTGGAACTGGCGTTCGGCAGCTGATTCTTTCACTAAGATATTTTTTTTCCCAGATTGCTTCCATCGCTCCAGATTGTTTTCGTTATTGTCTATTCTTCCTGACGTGTGTGTGTGCCTTATCAACTCGATGTTGGCCCGCACACACCCTTCCCGCCCGCCGCTGCCGTTGTTTGGGTCGGTTCTAACACGGTCGTGACCTTGGCCTGAACCCACGTGTGCCTTGCCGGCTGCTTGCTAGGGTCGAAGGTGAAAAATACGCACCATGCCTCGCCTCGTTGGTGCCTGTTGTGGGTTTTGCTTCTTTCGCCACCAATGCTGCTCCCCTCGTCTGTACACAGGCGATGACAGCGGCCGCGAGCGCTTCCGAGAACGAAAACGACAATGATACCACTACTGTCGTCGACGACCACGATAAAGATCAAGTTCTCTCGGAGACGTCCTCCATTCTGTCCACCGCAGCTACCGATGGATCGGTGGTCCCTCCCAGCGGCCCCCTTTCTGTTTCCACATCTGGTGACGACGAAACCGTCGCAAATGAGACCGCTAAAGTGGTCGGCGGTGGCCGCGGCGGCGGCAGTCGTTGCTCGGGAAAGAGAGAATGCACCATCAGCAGGGCGAGAGACTCAAGGTACAGCAGTAGTTTCCTCCTGGACCCACGTGTTCTTCCAGCGTGGGACGCGTAAGGCAGTTGATTCGAACCGAATTTTCGCCATCGCGTGCGAAAATATACATTTTGTCGAACGACCAGGAATATATACATCTTGTCGTACGACAAGAAAATTCTCATTCGGCGGGGAGCCCGCAGAATTGAGTTGGCCCGGGTTTCCCCCCCCGTGTGACATTTTTGTACGTTGTCGAGTTTGGGTAGGCGTTCCGTGTGTTTTTCAACGATTGGCTGGGGTACCGGGCGTATCGATGCAAATATTTGCACTGCAGTGGAAGTGGGGAAGTCGACCAAAGAGCACTTTCCATTCCGCGGGGAACGCATGAACCGGTTAGTGTTTGCTTGTGGGTCCCTGTGTTCTGGTGGGTAGTGATTTGTCAATCGCCCCTTGAGAACCAACACCTCGGCCTACGAATGCTTCCAGGTACAGCACGAGGTACACGGATGTAAGCGAGCCGATATTCCCGGCGGAGCTGATGCTCAAGGCACCGTCTGCCGTGTCCATCGTGGGAGACAGTGTCACTTGGCACTGTCCGACGTCCCTTTCAGAGCTGCTTCGGCTCAAGGCAGAATACCCCAAGGCCAGGATCGTTGCTGGGAATACGAGGGTAATTCTTACAGGACAACGTCAGTTCGACTCGATATGCCCGGATTACGTCTTCTTTTGTTGCTGGGTTGGCTTTCGTGATTGTCTTTTTTGGGTCGTTGGGTTGGCATGGTTTTTGCGATGTGATGGTGCGAAGGTGGCCGACTACGACCCATTAAAACGACCGCGTTTTATCTTCATATTCCAATTCACCTTGAAAACGTTTAGACCTTGGCATTGCACGTCAGAAGCAGTCCCTGTACAAGGCATGTAAATGAGGCCGGTTGCCCCATTGAATTGGCGTGACACAGATGGATATTGATGTCGTGTTGCACTGCTGCGAATAGTGCTGGTGCCCGGTACAACGCCGGCTGAATCGCTTGGTACAACACGTCGTTGTTCAGGAACCTCTACTGTAGCCCCTGTGGGCAACGTTTCAGTTTTGGCTTGTTTCCAGTCGTCGTCAAATATGTGCGCAAGCCCATCATCAAGGGGCGGCACGCCTTCGCGTGTGTTTTTGTGTCAACTCTTGCGCCCCCTTTCCGAACGTGGTTTTTGGCTGGCTGCTTGCGTTGCCCTTGTCGTTGGGGTTGGGTAGATATCATGTGGTGGCATGAGTCTCTTGAACGTTGGCTGGTGCACGTTTGGGAAACGCACAACTCGAAACCGGATTGATTTTCTGGTTGTTTTTAATGTTTCATTTCTGGAGGCTTCGTTTGATGGGTGCATGTGTGTCTCTGTACGGCGAGCCAGCGCGAGATCTCGGTGCGTGAGAAGAGCACTGGCATGGTAGTTTCTTATGTCGCTACGCTTTCGTTTGGTTTACAGAAACAACTATAGCCGTCACCGGCGATAACAACGACACTGACTACACGCGATTGTGCGAAAACGCGATTTTTCGTCCAGGTTGGCATCGAGGTGAAGTTCAAAGGCATGCACTACCCGGTGCTTATCTCCCCCGCCCGCGTGCCCGAGCTACACGCCATCACGCGAGGGAGTTCAGATGACGGAGGCGTCTCCATCGGCGGGGCCGCTTCCCTGTCTTCCGTGGAGCACGCTCTCGCCGAGATTGACGGTAGGAAGAAGGGAGCAGGAGGCGGGAACGGAGGGGCAGCCGGCGCGTGCGTTGACATGTTGAGGTGGTTCGCTTCGACGCAGATCAGGAACGTGGCTTGTCTGGCGGGTAAGAAGGGGGAATTTGTCATGGTGTGGGGGTGATTTGAGATGTTGGTCTGGTCATGGCGATCATTCTAATCACGTTGGGTTGGTTACGGTGTTTGAGATGGAGTGGGGGGAAGGGATGGTGATGACGGCACATCAGCGCGCCAGAAACACACCTCCAACATCGCGACACGCGATACGATCTGAACACCTGTGGGTATCCGGATTCGCGGTTGCGTTGATTTTCTTGGGATCCCTTTTCCCTGTTTGATTTCACTCATAACACAGCACGCTTTTTGGGAAATTATGTAGCCTGCGACCACGAAAGGTGTCGACTCAGTTGGACCATTATGAATATTTTGAAGGTACGAAACAGAGATGGGCACGGATTTATTTATGTAACGATACCCCAAACTTCTGCAGGAAATCTGGCAACCGCCAGCCCAACCTCGGACATGAACCCGCTCCTAGCCGCGTGCGGTGCGGACGTCGTCCTCCAGTCGATAAGGGGCGGGGAGCGCCGCATCAAGGTCCGCGATTTCTTTCTTGGGTGAGTTGACGATCGCCGTCGTCCTTGTTCTTGTTTTTTGAGGCGGTGGTGTGTGCTGCTACTGCTGCAGCTCTGTTGGTTGGTATTGTAGCCATTGTGATCCAGATCCTGTCGTTCCGCTTGGGCTGCCGCGATTCTTACGTGCGTTTGCTGTTGGTATTGATATTGGTCTTGGCCATAGGCTTTCCTGCTGCGGTTGTGCCTCTTCGGGTCCTTACGGGTTATCTCGTTGAGGTACCATCTGGTGTCGAATGTGAGGTAGATGCCAAAGCTGGTCATCTCGCCTTCAAATTTCAGCCCTCGTAAACGCACATCCTGGGCGCCCTTGTAGGTACCGCAAGGTTGCAATGGAGGAGGACGAAGTGATCGTGGCTGTGTTTCTCCCCAACGCCGCTTCAGAGAAAGGCAATGATAGCCAATTGTCCCCTCCCTCGTCGTTCGAGTTCATTCGACCGTTCAAACAGGTACGTGTGTCCGTGCACGTATTAGTCGTATGTGTGGAGAGGTGCATGGTTTCAGACGCATGAATCATGGCTCGCTATCAAGACCGGATGCAATAAGTGACTCCAATTGGTGGTGGAACATTTCATCTGCATGTGGAGTTTTGATTGTCCCTATAGTCGCCATCGACTGTAAATTATCTATGTAGGGGTTGTGGGGTTCGGAAAGACGCATGTTGCCTGACCTCCATCTGCACAAGCAAATTGGAATTTGTTGTAGAAACGCCAGGCGTGGGACCTACTAAAATCCATTCCTGTAGGGTGCGTATCAGTGACGACGACTTGAATTCTTGGTCTGCGGGCGGCGGTGAAAAGCTGGATGTGGCGTCGTCGGTACTCTGTATACGAATGTAGCGATAGCGCAAGCTGGCGTTCCAGCCACAGTCAAGGCACCTGGGTATCGTGCAGCAAGGAGACAACAAGAGTGAAATCCCTGGGGCGTACTGTGAAGTCGTGTCGGCTGTCAGTGTCCGCAAAGCGAGGCGGATTCACGCAGTTCCATAGCGCGAAGGATGTACTATACTTCCTCTGACCGGGAATATAAGGCCGTTCGGACATTCGGGAACATTAGGCCGGTTCGTAGTTTAGGTGATTGGAAGCTCGTTTTATTGGATTTTTTTTTTTGCACGATGTTCGGATAGTATAGGCGCCTGTATTGGGGAAAGGAATGGGGAGTTTCTCGTGCCATCCCCTCCCCTGAGAAAATCAACCCGGGCGACAATTGCAAGAGGAAATTGTCAGGATGGAAACACTTCGTGTTCTTTCTCCAGTACGGCCCCCCAAAAGCTTTGCTCCTGATAGTTGTTTTGCCTTGTAACTTTGACGACTTAGATTAGACCGCACTATTCAATTGTGGGGCGTTTGTCATTGTTGTTAACCGGAAGAAAAACTTCAGGGTGTGGCGAAATTGCAACACTTGAAAGAGGACAAACGACCGGAAGAAATTGTTTTTAAACAGTGAGCGGGGATCGAAGTCATGACCCTGTGCTTCCGAAGTCTTCAAGATGATCCGCCTTTCCTCCGAACCTGCCATAATTTCCGGTCAAGGGGACAACTGTACATTGGACTCTAGCTATGAATCCCCTGCAATGCGCGTTTTCTGCGTTGTCGACATTTGCAGCACTCAAATTTCGGCACCCAAACGACTTTCTAGCTTGGTTGCGTGAACCTGCGAGTGAACGGTTGCTTTTGCCTACATAGTAGAGTGAAACATCGCTGTTGCACACACCCGGTATCTAGGACCAATGCGTACTCGCTGAAGCCCTGCTCTTTTCCGACAGGCTCGTAGGCGAGAGGACGACATTTCCATCGTTACCGGCGGCATTCGACTGGTGCTAGAGTCGCGAGGAGGCAAGTGGATCGTGAAGGACTCGTCCATGTGCTTCGGGGGGATGGCACCGACGACCGTTGCTGCCCCCCTCACCGAGGTATGTGTTTTTGGTGATTTCGTCGTCTGGTCATTGTTGTTCCTTTGTGTGGCAACCGTTGTTGGGGACTGTCCACGTTACAACCGTTCCGAACTGTTGTCGGTACCTGCAAACGTCCGTCCGAGTGACGTGCATGCCTTTCATAGTCACGGGCCAACTACTTCAAAAAGGTGCAAACTTCGTCGAGAAATCAATAACTGGGAAATTGGGAAAATCGTTTGCCTCAGACATTGCAACGGCCGACTACAGAAGTGAAGTGCTTCGGAGGGAATGGCGCTTCAGGTAGTACATACGAAGTATATGGGAAGGAATATTGAGTTCATATTGGAGCAATGCTACATGAGATGTAAATTGCTGTCGTTCCATCCTAGTGTTTGTGTTGAACGATTATCCAGGCCTACCTTGTGGGCAAGGAGTGGTCGGCGGAGACCATGGGTGGAGCGTACGAGCTGCTAGCGAAGGACATGCCCCTTTCCTCCAACGCACCAGGTAGCACTTGTCACGTTTCTGTTTTTCGCTGCGGGCGGCACCGATGTCTGGGAACTTCCTATTGCTTATCCGTGTGGTGCCACCAGCATGAGAACAGGTTCACGTGTTCATACCTAGTCCCGGGTTGGTGCACTCTCGCGTTGTTGGTTTCAGAAACTGTTTTGTATTTCGTAAGAAAGAATCTACGATTCACGACGGTGTCCGACTCTCAGAAGGGCAGCCAATGTTGGGTAGTCGGTTGGTATTCTTGTCTACGAGAAGGAGCTCCTCATATCCCACGGGTTTTGTGGCGGGGGTGTTAGTGCCCGTGGGTTAGTGACCCATTTACCTGGTACGTTTTCTGGACAAGGCAAGGGACTCCGCCAATTTGTCGATGGGTCAATGAGTACAGCCTAAAAAAATGTAAGGGAGAATTCGGCTGTCTGGCTCCCGAAAATCTGAACTTGGGGTTAAGAAACACAACTCCGCGGTGGATCCTACATTGCACCCAATATCGCAGTTTATTCTCGGCGATCGTCACACCGTATGAAGCCGACCTAGCCTCCACCCGGAATTGACGTCGGTAAGTACTGTAGCGGGTCGGTACTGTGTGATAAGCACGGGCGATTTTTCTGCGTGCTCACGATACCGATCTGGATTTACTCGGAATCGTCTAGGGGGCTGTTGTGTTCTCGGAGTCATAAGGCTTTGTCGGGGTCGCTGTTCTGTCGCATGGTGGTCTGTCTGTCAACACGGTCCCTCTTACCATCGAAGCTAATGTTTTTCTGTTGGCGCCCACCCCCGTCCGGTTTCACATGTGGTCTGAAAGGTGGACAGTGCGAGTACCGACGGGCCTTGCCGCCGTCCTTCCTGTTCAAGTTCTTCATCGAGGTTTCCCTTCGGCTTGAGGCATTGTCGCTGGAATCCAACGGACTGCTTCCTCCGCCGCCGGTCATTGGAGACGCCGATAGGTTAGAACTACTCGTTACGTGTTTGGGAAGGTTGAGAAATGAATATCCAGGTTTTTCTTTGCGATGTGGCTTCCACTTTTGAGTTCGCGTCAGGCCGGGTCTTTCTTTGTTTATCCGTTGACGCCCTGTGTCATCCCTCCAGGTCTGCGGCAACGAACTTCGTCACCGCGCCAAAGCCCCCGAGCAGGGGACAGCAGGAGTACACACCTCGGGTACGTGGCACGCTGCACGCTTGTCACTCTTGCCATCGTTGTTGTTACCATTGGTCGATGCTGTCATCGGTTGGGAACCACTGCTGTAACTTATTTCTGTACCGTCAGGCAACAGGCAGGATCATTCCAAAAGCGAGCAATACAGATCTAGGGCATTCGGGGAGAAGGCGCCTTCTTTGGGGTTTGTTTCTCGGTTACGTCAATAGGCGGCAACGTCTGACGCGCGACTCCAGGCTCGTTGTAGGGCAGGGAGAGTGGGGTTGGTTGAAGCACGCCGAGACAATATTAAATAACCAGGACTGTGAACGTCGGAGCCATGTACGGTAGATTTGTCGACTACCTCATTCGCTGTTGACGTTCGTAGGAATCGTGTCCTTCTGGAGTTGGACTATTCCGCAGACGACAACACGAGCTACGTGATATGCTGAATTTGTTCCATGCGGCCATGGGACGTCATACATCCCCTTATTTCCTTGGGTAGGTGAAGGTACAACCTGTGCTGGTCTTGCGTTTTTCATCCATCCTGTTGTTCCATAAATGAAAAGTAGGACCGCAATTCATGATCGTTTGGGGGAGAGTAAAATCGAGATGATCCAGAGCTGAGCCAACCCTACAATAGAAAAAAACATCCCCCAAACGAATCGATCGTCGAGGTTTGGCGTCCTCCAGGTGTTATGCAGTGGCCGTCGTGAACACGGCCGACTAAGAGAGGATACCGTAAATGCATGTTTGTACAGTCGAGGCCCGCCCTCATTCACCTTGTACATTCGACTTCACGCAGACAGGAGGAATGCAGAAGGCACGCCCACAGCCTCATGCACCCGTTGTTCGCGACGACGAAACCACGGGTAGGACAGAAAACACCAAAACGAAGAAGGTCGCACTGGAAGGGGGTGTTGGAGACCCCGTCCCACACAAATCAGCGGATCTTCAGGTAACAGCTGCAGTTGCTGTTTTCCGTAGTGGTGACGGTGATGGTGGCATTGTTCTCGGTTATCCCGCTACTCAGGGTTAAGTGGCAGTGGACGTTAAGCGGGCGAACGCACTACGCAGGCCGCTCCTCTGTCTGCTCGTGCAGTATCTGCGGAAGACGCGGACAGACGGCGATGCTCAAGTCTCACCGAGAATACACAAACGTCCTCCTACACCGTACGAAACATCCGGACTTGTGCGCATCGATTGAACACTGAATCAGGTGACGGGAGAGGCTGTTTTCACGGACGACATGCCGTCCCCCGTTGGCACCCTCTTCGTCGGCCTGGTTCTCTCCACGAAACCCCACGCCAAGCTACTCGAGGTCGACCCCTCCCCGGCCCTGGAGGTGGAAGGCGTTTTGCGCTTCGTAGGTGCCGGGGACGTTACCCCGGAGCGGAACGGTATCGGTGCTATTGTGGTGGACGAAGAAGTGTTCGCTGTGGATGAGGTGTGGTACAGATCATTCCGTGTGTTTGGTTGTCGCCCTGCTGTACCGTTTCTTGTGCTTACCTATTTTGCCTCAATAACATACAGCAGGTTTTCATTGTGCTTCTGTGCCTTTTTGTGTTTTCGTTGGCGCGGTTTCGTTTCTTGTGGAGGGTTTGGTACGTACCGCGATGTGTGGTGTACTGGTGTACTACTGTAACCGTTTTGAAGCCACCAATAAATTTTCGCTGCAGAATGAATTCCAGACAGTGTGAAACAAATGGATCTGGGCCGCAGTTCTCCATTTTGAAGACTGGCCCAAATTGTGTTTCACGTGTGATAATCAAAGTGCGTCCGTCATAGTGGCGGGAACACCCTTGCTGCAGTTGGTTAATGTTGATTCCTCTTTGGTTTGTTCTGTGTCGGCAGGTTCACTGCATGGGGCAGGTGATCGGAGCCGTGTTAGCGGAGAGTGCTGCAATCGCAGAGAGTGCGGCGAAGCTCGTGACGGTTCGATACGAGGAGCTTCCGTCCGTAATGACTATTGAGGATGCCATCGCCGCCGAAAGGCACGTACTCAGCCCGATTTCCGGTGCTGGGTGTGGTTTTGCACTTTTGGTTTCAATGCTCAATTTAACCTGCACGCTGGAATGTTGGTTTGAAACTACGCTGCAATCGTTTCCTACAGTGGCAGCCATATTCCCTTTTCTGCTTTATATTCTAGTGGTGTGTGTATTCACGTCTGGTCCTCACTCAATACTAAAAGATGAATCCAGGTGCCATCCCGATGGACAACCAGGTCAATGGGTCTCCCGTAGCGCTTCGTTTCCCCCCCTCTTGCTGCGTTTCTACCTTGGTTTTGTACTGCGTCGCTGGTTCGTGGCATCAACTTGCCTCTCTTGTGCACGGTTGCGCCGCTTGTGCAGCTACTACGACGATAGGCACGCCATTGTGAACGGTGACGTCGACAGCGCCTTGAAGGACGCCAATGTCACGGTCGAGGGCGAGATGGCGGTAAGCTTATGTATGTAGAAGCTGTTGTGGCCGTTCGCGTAAGTCTCGTCGACGAAAGACGGAGCCAAGTCTGATGTCTCATACGCTAAGGCTGGGGTGCAGACTTGAAGCACAGAAAAACGGTGCAAATGCGTCCTTGAGACTACTAATACCATTCAGTGATAAGTGTTTCACACTTGATGAATGCGGGGTTTGACCCTTTTTCTGGGTGTGCAGCGCTGCTTTTGTCGACTTTGGTGAAAATTGTTATTATTGACACGTGCTCGCGTTTGATTTACCGACAGACAACGAACGTCGGCAAACGGGCGTCGTTTCCAATCCTGAAATGTGACGGGCTCCAGGATGCAGGGAACGGTGGCACTTGCATCGATTGTGTTTTTATTGCTGCAAACCAGTTTGCGCAAAGGGAGTTGGGCGATACTCAACCGCAGTATCCCACGAAGTGTGATTTTCAAGTCGTTCTCACACGCAGATTTCTGTGTGTTTTCACAGCTGGTTCTGCTGCCATGCTTCCGTCCCACACGATATCTCAGATCGGTGCGCAAGAGCACTTCTATCTGGAGACGAACACCACCTTGGCGGTGCCCGGAGAGGCGGGGTCTTTGGAGGTCTTCGCGTCCACACAGAACCCCACCTTGACGCAGGATTTCTGCTCCAAAGTGTGTGGTATCGACAAGAACAAGGTGGGTGAGGTCGATGGCGCGGGTCTCTGAGGGATGAGGGCACTGGGACAGTTGAATCTATCGTCCTGTTGCTGGCCGAATCGTTGCTGCTCGTGTTATTGCATGCGAGTTGCGTTGTGTGGTAGATGGGCCCTTCGCTTTGTTCGCCGTGTTGATGCCGTGTGATGCTTCTGCACGACACGAGCCGTCGCCCTTGTTGGCGTCGTGCAACCGCTAACCTAACCCTAACTGCTACGTACGAACAACGCCCCTTTCGAACCTCCGAGGTTGTCTGCCGCACGAAGAGGATGGGAGGAGCGTTTGGCGGCAAGGAGACTCGTTCCATATTCTTGTCGTGTGTGGCTGCTCTCGGGGCCCACTTGACAAAACGGTACGTACGGTACGGAAGTGGGTAGTTGGAGATATCTTTTCCCAAATCTACAAAAATACCTATCGGGTCACACGTGTGCAACGGTGTTCTGATCCGTTCGGTGGAGACCTATTCCACTTCTCTACCAAACCTGACGCGCTTGTTGGTGACGTCGCATTGTTCGTGGCAGACGTGTTTAGCCTCAATTCCATCTTTGATTTCTCGAGTGTTGTTGAGACTCACGATTCTGTGGACGCGGCTCATGCTGCTTTAATGCTTTATCCTTCTTGTACCAATATGATCGAGCAATCATTCCGTGTGCCCGAAAAATATGGACCCGGCGACATCGCAGCCTCTTGGCGCTTGCCGTTCTTCCTCGTGTGTTGAGACCAACCGGTATAGCAACGGCAAAAGCATGTCTGGAGATTCTCGGGTCCACGCCGTAGGATTTTTCAGAATGATGAACCTTTCGTTCATAGCCTATCCAGGGAGACGTTGTGTGGTCACATGAAATGAGTTGACATCGCCCCTTGTTTTGCTGCTTGGGATGGCCTGTCACACGCACATGGTACTCGCAGGCCCGTGAGGATCTGTCTTGACAGGGACGTGGACATGCAGATCACCGGACACCGACACGCCTTCCTCGCCAAATACAAGGCCGGTGCTACCAAGTGAGGTTCAGAGAGACTTCGAAAATTGCTTGTTGTAAATCTTCAGTTACAATACGGGTTTTCGACCATGTCTAGCATCCTCTTCGGCCGAGAAAGAAAGGTCTGGACGCGTTGAACGATCTTGTGTCAACCGATTTTGTCGGTTTGGCGTTGGCGGCTTTTGATGCGATTGGCCTCCAGCCAAACGGCCTGACACATCCAGTATCTGATGATCACATGCAATTGAGGTTGGTAAAGAAGTTTCGCGTGCTCCGTTTTTCTAACGCAACGCAACACGAGGGCGCTAAGTGTTCCCACGTGTCGTACGCATGTCGTGTTACTCATGGTCTTGGCGGCTCAGGGATGGCAAGCTAGTCGGCATGGACGTAACGCTGTACAACAACGCTGGCTGCAGCCTGGAACTGTCCTCTGCTGTCATGGACAGGGCTCTCTTCAGTATCGACAACTGCTACAGGTCAGGCTGACGATGCTTGCGCTGTCATTGTCTTGCCCCTGTCGTCCTAGTCGTTTGTTATCGCGGTGTTGTAGTTGTGGAAAGTAGCGGCGCTCACTTGTTACCCACTGTATTGGCACAATTTCCGATATTTTCTACTCGATCGCGTCCGTCAGTCTCCTTCAGATCCACGGATTCACTCTTGGTGTGTTTTTCGCTCTGTGCATTAACAGCTGGCCGGCTCTGCGCGTGAAGGGGTTGGTCTGCAAGACAAACCAGGCCTCTCACACGGCCTTCCGGGGCTTCGGAGGACCACAGGTAGGAAACCCCGCCCCGCACGACCGCTCCAGGTTTCTTGTCACCTTGCATCACCCCTTGATGACGCTTCGCTCTCGTGAGCCCACTCCGCAGGTCACCCTTGCACCAGATTTCGGACAGATCTTGGCCCCAAGATTTGCTCCGAGGTGGCCTTTCGGCCGAATCTTGCACACCCTGTACAACTACTTTAGTTGTCAGTTGTCTGGCCGACAACTATTTCTTGAACAAGCTGCGCCACTAGCTGCCTGCAGACAATTACTGTTTGGAAAATCTGCGCAACTAGTTGTCCGCAGACAACTATTGGGTAGTTGCTGCCCTGCACAACTATAGTTGTAGTTGCCAGTTGCAGTTGTACAGGGTGTGNCTTGGCCCCAAGATTTGCTCCGAGGTGGCCTTTCGGCCGAATCTTGCACACCCTGTACAACTACTTTAGTTGTCAGTTGTCTGGCCGACAACTATTTCTTGAACAAGCTGCGCCACTAGCTGCCTGCAGACAATTACTGTTTGGAAAATCTGCGCAACTAGTTGTCCGCAGACAACTATTGGGTAGTTGCTGCCCTGCACAACTATAGTTGTAGTTGCCAGTTGCAGTTGTACAGGGTGTGGAATCTTGCACATCTTGCTCTGCTGGAAACAAATCAAACGTGGACCCTGGCGAAACAAATAGGCGGTCTGTATACATCTCAGGCGAAGCTGTGACTATTCTCGAAGGTCGAACAGCTGATTCGCACTCGTTCGGGAGGCAGACTGCCCAAAAGGTCGAAAAATTCAACATTTGTCCATTCCACCTGATTTTGTATTCAGGGTATGCTTGTCACCGAGACGGTTATGGACCACCTGGCCTCTTCCTTGGAAATTGACTCGTTTGGACTGCGCACGCTCAACTTGTACAAGGTTAGTGGACATTCACTTTCTGACGCCAATGCCGCGAGATAGGTCATGCAGACTTCGGGATGACCGACGGGTAGGAATCATCAAGCAGAGGTCGGGGGGACTGAGGTGTAAGTTCGTGAGGGGGTTGCCCTTGTATTGCACGTGTCCGCAGTAACCGACTTGGTGCCGTAGACCCTTGCGCGCATCACGACGGGGGACACGGACAGCGCTGGGGTCATAGCTACATTCAAGGACTGCACGAAGGAGGAGAACAGGAAAAGCTGTGCTCGGGGAGAGCTGTACACGTTGGTGTGAGACCAAATGTGCATAATCGGCCGATACAGAGGCTGGTACAATGACATCACCTAGCTTTCCATGTGGACCCTCCCACCTTGCAACGAACGAGGACGCATCACGGTGACACTCGCCTGCCCCACGCCACTGTCTAGCTCACAGGTTCATCCCAATCATTTTAACTTACCGAGAGTTCGTAGCCTGTCTTCCCTCCCACGATTTTCGCTTTTCATGTCCCCGATGGCTGTAGCCGGAGGAGCCAACGCACTTCGGGCAGCCCCTGGAGGCCTGGAACATTCCCGCCGCTTGGAAGGACATGCAGCAGTGGGCCGACATCGAGCGCCGCGGCAAGGAGGTGATGTGATCCAGTGTTTTTTGTTCGTTAATTTATTCTTCTCGCAAGCGAGTGCAGCCGAACGCGTCACGCGAATTTTCTGGCAAGGGTTGTGTTTTCGAGATGCCGTCCAGGCTTCAACGAGACAGCAAGTGCTGTTCGTTGTGAGTGCCACAAAATGGCATGCCTGATGTGTGTTTGTGTTTTCGTTGCGCCGCCTCTTTGCGCTCTAACTACAGCCGTGGGAGAGGCTTATTGGCAATAAATGACGTCGGTTTGTACCATTTTGGCGGGAAGAATCACCGTCAGACTTGCGCTCCGCGGGTTGACGGGGTACAACGGAGGGATGACTAGGTTGGTCTCGGCATTGTCGTACTGCTGTCGAGGGTATGCAAGTGAAACGCGCAGTTTCCCAACACCCCCTCTGCAATTTCAGAGTTGCTTACTTGATTGGTCCGATCTTGCTCTCCTGTCGGCGTGTCAGGTGGACGCGTTCAACTCCTCCAGCCGTTACAGGAAGAGAGGACTCGCTGTTGTTCCGACGAAGTTCGGGATCAGGTATGTCGCTTGGAACGCGTTCGTGCCCATAGTCTTGGTTGTGAAGTTCGCGCCGGCACCTGTTTGCTCGCAACGAACACCCCTGAATCAGTCCGGAAGCAGGGTTGCCTTCAAGTTGGGGATTACGCCCAGTGTAGTTCATTCCGCGTGAACTCAGCCAAGACTACTGTGTAGGTATAGAAGGACTGGTAGGAGCCCCGGGCTTGGCTGGTGCTTCCCATGCTTGCTGGGTCTATTTGCTGGTCAAATTCACGGCATGGTCCCCCAAACGAGAGCGCTTCCTTCAGTCAATTGATATGTGGGTTTCATTCGAGCAACGCGGCGACCCTCTCCCTCTACCCCCTCCCACTGTGCCGTGGTACTTTTTTCAGCCCCAAATTTTCCGGCTCATTCCTTGACCCTTATCCAAGCTCACCTTATGCGTCTGGTATACCTTGGCTCTCATGTCTCCATCGGATCGATCTACTTCTTTGGTCCCGCCCGGCATATCACCTGCACCCCCCCCCCCCCCCCCCCCCCCCCCNCCCCCCCCCCCCTCCCCCCTCGATGCGTGGATGCTTCAAAAAGCTTTACGGTGAGATTTTTGAACCAGGCCGGGGCGCTCGTGCACGTGTACTTGGACGGGACAGTGCTGGTTAGTCACGGTGGTACGGAGATGGGGCAGGGACTCCACACGAAGGTCTGCCAAGTCGTGGCCAACGAGTTCAACATCGACGTGGAGAAGGTATGCTCCCACCAATTTCAAGCCCATCGATTAGAACAGTCTTTCGACCGCGTAACCTCGGTGTTCTTGAGTGTTCAGCTGGCTCACGCTGAGTTGCGGCTGGTTGCTCAAGCAGGGGCCCACTGCATCAAAACGCCGCCAAAAGAGCGACGATGACCGACTCCTCCCCTCCAATCGATCATTCTACGCGAGACGGTCATGCATAAGTGCCCATGAGCATGCCAACAGTTTTGCCCTTCGTACGTGTTCATCAACTCGGTTGAATACTACATCTGCCCGCCATTTGTGTGGGACCGTCGTGACAGGTACACATCTCGGAAACGGCAACCGACAGAGTTGCCAACACGACCCCTACAGCAGCATCCATGTCGACGGATCTGTACGGCATGGCCGCCCTCGACGCGTGCGAGCAGATCACGGAGAGGCTCCGGCCCATTATGGCGCAACTACCGGAAGGCACTCCATTCGCTACCATCGTTCAGGCAAGCGCCACGAAGTAATAGTTGTACTAGAGCCAATCGCGTATACGCCAACGGTTTTTTCTGCTGTACGATCTCTCCATGGGTTCAGGTTGGGTATTCTATGACCTGCTTCATGCCTGTAGTTTTCACGGCATGGAAGCGATACCAATATTTGGTGACCTCATATATTTCGAAAGAGTCCGTGGATATTGCGATATTCTGAAGATCTAGCCTAGACTTTTCCTGTCGTGAGCCCGCTACTGTTGCAATAATACAGTGGGTTTGAGATGAGGCCGAGGCGATCCCCCGAGCTATCATACAATCCGATATATGTTTTATAAATCCAGAACGTTTGAGCAGACCATGGAAGCGGTGAACAGAGACATTTGTCACACATATTGGACCGTCGCCGATGTGACTCTCTTTGCTTGGGTAGTCACGGCCACCGTTGTACCTTCTTTGTTTTTCCTTTCGTTGTATTGCCGGCATTTTTGGTGGACCTTTCGACCAAACAACCTAACTCCATTGTCGGTCGCCGTAAAGCCGGCAGTTGGTGTGGGAACCGTGCTGATGGCTGACGTGTATTACCGTGTGGTTGGTTGACACCTTATCCGCCCTTGAACCCCAGGCTGCGTATTTCCAGCGGATCCAACTTTCGGCCCAAGGATTCTACGTTGTGCACGCCGAGCGATGTAATTACGATTTCGACATGGAGACCACCAACAACAGGGACAGAGGTCTCCCTTTCAACTACTTCACTCAGGTGGGGAAACGGACGACAACGCCACGTCATGCCTCTTGCGATGAGTCGCTGCCGAATGAACTGGGCAAGCGCACAGGGTAAAATTTATTGCACATGTGCCTCAGCGAACTTCTGCCGCTGATGACGGTGATACCGCCACTGCTGCTTCCGTCGCTGATAAGGGTGTTGCGGCCAGCGAGGTGGAAATTGACTGTCTCACCGGAGACGCGAAAGTGATCAGGGCTGACATCCTCATGGACATCGGGACTAGCGTCAACCCGGCTATCGACATCGGTCAGATCGAGGGAGCTTTCATTCAGGTTGGCGTTCGGTGCATGCTCGATGTCGTTGCGCCTTGATCTACAGCAATGCTTCCGAATATCAAGATTCGTAATTGGCTCTATCCAGCTCGCTTTTCATACACTCCATGCACTTCATCGCACGGCACTCTACATTAGATGGATGGTCGGGAAGGTGAGACAGCCTTCATCAATGAAAATGGATCGCGTTTTATTTTTTGAAATTGGGAAATCATACGACGAACTCCGTCGCGAGCAACGCAGAGCAGTATTTGGTTGATGTCAAGTGCCAAGCTCGCCCCAGTCTTTTTTTTCCCTCTCTTCTGTGAGCTTGAAGCATGGGCGGCTCTCCATCAGGTGTTTTTCACTACCCTCTCGGTGTTCGTATGTTGGTTACGTTCGAGCATACATCGTGCTCTTGTCCAACGTGTGCCCAACGCGTTTCAGGGCTATGGCTGGTGTACGATGGAAGAAACAAGCTGGGGAGACTCGGAGCATCTCTGGGTAAAACCCGGGCAGCTCTTCACCAAGGGCCCCGGCACGTACAAAATCCCGTCTTTCAACGATGTGCCCTCGGACATGAGGGTCAAGCTCATGGACAGGGCGAACGCCTTCGCAGTCCACTCCTCGAAGGTGATCAAGACACTGCTTCATACTTGGTAATGTTTAGGTTGTTTGTCATAAGCGCGGCACAACAGAGCAAGAGGCCATATGAACTTCATCTTTGATCTTGGTTGAGCGTGCTTCGTGCGGTGGCCGCAGCCTTTCCTCTTGCACGATTTCCGCAAAATGATGTCACGAGTAGTGTGTTCGAGATTTTCACTCCGGCCATTGGCGGCTAGACTTGGTCAATTTCTTCGCGTTGCGCCCTTCCGAGGCAGTCATGATGAACCAGGGGCTTCACATGTCGATGAGAGGGCCTGTAGTGAGGCGTTCACCTCACCTCATGATGTTTCATACACACAAGGCACCGTGGTCCGCTTGAACATGATGACTGGCCCCGTAGCGTAGCTACTGATGCTTAACATTTTGCAGGCTTGCGTGTATAGTGTGGTTTTCTCGTCGAGCGCAGAGGGTGATAAGCCGTTGAGGGCACCGCAGTAGCATCACCATTGCAATGTGGTGACACCTACCCACAACATTCAGGTTTTTCCATTTCGTTGCCCTTAGGCTGTGGGGGAGCCCCCGTTCTTCCTCGCATCCTCGGCATTCTTGGCCATCAAGGATGCTGTGGCATCAGCGAGAAAGGACCACAATAAAGGCAAAGCATCCTTTTTCCGACTCAACAGCCCAGCCTCTTCCGAAAGGTCGGTGGGACCTATTAGAGGAGGTGTTTCGTTTAAATTGGGCATTGCGTTTTTTTACGTTTTGGTCTTGGTTCGTACGCGTAGCCCCGATGTGTGAAGTTTTGCGGTCGAAGTCCCCGAATCTATGGCCGCGAAGGCAAGAATGCTGCGCTCCTGTCTCTTGCGGCCGAGCACATGACCACGATGTGGGCCTGTGGATAGCGTACGTCGTATGTATATGGATTTTTCTGTTCGTTACGACTGTTCAGTTGCACGTGTTTTGTCTGTCTTGTGAGTGGGAAATTATCCGGAGTTCTTTGCTGGGTTAGCAATGTTGCTGTGTTCCATTCCAATACCTCGCCTCCTTGCGATCGTCTTCCTTTGATAGGATTCGCACGGCTTGCCTAGATGGCATCATGGAGCGCTCCGCTGCCGCTGAAGACGGCGAAAGTTCTGTCCACGTTAGTGACTACCAGGCGAAGGGCTCGTGGTAACGGGTGTTTTGCTTCCTCTTGCCTCAGGATGCTGCTCCTCGGCCTGTTTCACTCTGCACGGAGAGGCTCGATTCACTACATTTGAGCTGACAGTAATGATTATGTAGGCATCGAACCAGGACTCTCGTTCATGTTGAGCCGTTAAGGTGTTGAAAATGTAGGCGGCATGGTGTGAGTGTTTCGGGCAAGTGTGAAATTCGTCAATCAAGCAGTCCGATCGTTCGCTGCTTTCCGTGTGCCGTGTAAAATCCACGCTCTTCCGCGGGGGACACGTGAATCCGGAACACAATGTCGAAAATTTCTTCTAGCCACCATTCAACGTGGATCCTTGTTGCGGCTTGAAACTAGGATTGAACATTGAGGGGGCTCGCTACATGTACTCCCCCGTCCCGCCTGATAACACGAACCTAGCGGCAGGTTGTGGGTTCGATGCTCTCTCCAGTTTTTTTTTTTTCCGGGATGTTTTTCCAGCAACCTGCGGTTGAAAGTGATCTACTGTATGTCGTAACTACCTTCGGCTTCACGGTCGACGAGGAAAAGAGATGCCTGAACCCTTCTCGCGGTTAACAATAAGGCGAGCAGGGGCGCGGCAACAGGCTGGGAGTGAAGAGTCGGCCCTGCCCCGATCCCATCCCACTTCATCGGAGAACATGAAGCACTCGGAGGCCACCTCAAACACTGGTTCAAGAGGTTCTACTGCTCCGTCAACGCCACCCGTCATTGTGGGTGTGCGAGTGAGGAAACAAAGCCACCGGCACATTTCCGACCCCGGATGAGGGCCAAACAACGCCGCGGAAAGCACGGTGAACATGACACAAGGACGTTCCAGAGCCGGTTCCGGGTCACTCGGGTGGTTGGAGAGCCAGGCCATCGGTGCGACTAGAAGCCGTCCTGCGCGCTGACCACGTCCCTCGAAGGAGGGGCCGCTCGCGAGCTAAGGCCTAGTGCTGTCGGTTGTGGCACCTTGCCAGGGCCCCGTTCTTGCATAAATATGCTTTTACCTCTGTCGGCGAACGATAGCTATATTGCCGATGCATCTTGCGTGGTCCATCTATCGTATTCCCGCCCCTTCCAAGGAGAGGAGCCCTGGAGGAAGGACACTCCCGCGAAGACATGGGCCCATCACCCAGTCTACCGGTCCGCGGCAACATCACTACACCCAATCGTCAATTTCTTTGGTTCGTACTCGTCGCGATCGGTATCGTAGACCCCGCATGAGACTGGTGTCGGGGGCCATTTTCTCCCAGGTTGATGGGCAGCGGTTGTTTTGGGTGGGAAGGTGCACGTCACTCAGGTTCGTGTCCGCCTGTTGCCCTCGACATTCCAACCGCCGTACCCTTGTGGTCGTGGCTGTCTTCGCCCTCCGTGCCACCCATTGACCTCGTGGGCACACGGGTTTCATTCAAGTCCAATGTTGACTAAATTTGGTGGCTTAGAGAGGGAAATAGGGGAGCACTGCGAGTGAAAGCGGCAGATATATCATTTTCTCTTCAGAAAGTGGCGGATTCTCAACCTCCCACTCGATCTAGATTGCCACACCAATTTTCCCTGAACGCGCTCCACGAATGAATGTAAGCATAGCGTATTCATTGGAAAGACGGGGGGAATGAGGCAAAACGCGACCACGGTATTTGATTACGCTGGCAGTGAAACGTGGGTGACACCGTTTTCGTACAGGCGTGATGAGCAATGCAATATTCGTTGTTGTGCATTGATGAACGAATTTTTGCCGTACCTATGCTGACGTTTTCCCCCAAGGCGAAGACAGAGCGCATGAAGAAGAGCAGTCGTGTGAGGGGGCAAAAAGAACCAACCGAGCGGTGACCACTGTAGCACTGACACTCCTGGACATGCCCGCGCCCAAAAGTAGAACATGGGCGGGTTCCGAGCTAAAGAC
>CACKRE030000094.1:0-17987 GCA_902602495.3 Ectocarpus sp. CCAP 1310/34 | reverse complement strand
CCCCCCCCTCGAGCCAGCGCGTGGTCTGCTAAGTCGTAATATATGTACTGTATTTTTAAAAAATCAAACGTGGACCCTGGCGAAACAAATAGGCGGTCTGTATGCATCTCAGGCAAAGCTGTGACTGTTTTCAAGGGTCGAACAGCTGATTCGCATTCGTTCGGGAGGCAGACTGCCCACAAGGTCGAAAAAGCCAACATTTGTCCAAACAAAGGAGGATGAAGATTCGGAAACCAAAAACATGGGCCGATATATATATAAGGACGCTTTTTTTCGGGAAAAACCATGTGCGTCCTTAAAGCGGGGTCGACTGCTGTATTGAACGAGAGTGTGGTCAAGCAGACGGCGGTAGATGCTGAAACCGCCTTCCACCGAAATTGCCCCCATTATCTACGAGGTCCCGCGTAAGTGCAGACGAGACACTATCATGACATACAGCTGTGGTTCTTGCCATCCATGGCAAAAATTTCACGATACATACAGGTCACGTACCTTGCTGTTCACCCCAAGTCTGTACGACACCACGACACCGTCACTTGCCAGACACACTGGACAAGCTTGTTGTTCACATCCACATATGCAGGATACGCACCTACCTCTGGTCTGGCCTCCTACGCTTTCACGCGGGAAGGAATCTCCACTACAGCCGCTTGCTTTGTCCGGCGCGCAGCTCTGGTGCTCTGGTGCTCCGGTTGGGCTCTGGTGTGTGTCAGCAAAGAGAACCAGCGGAGCGGCGGAGCAGCGCGGAGGCGTTGTGGTCCGCCGATGGTTTTGGTTCTCCAGTGAAGTACCAAGATTGAATCAAGGGGGTGTACCTCATTCTCTCCGGTCCGTAATGGTGACCCCTAGTCTCAGTTGTTACCTCGCATAGCGCGCAGAGGGAAGTGGAGGACTCCAGAATATCTGCCGTCGATTTCTATTGACTTGCGGACCCGTCGGGGCCATTTTATTTGAGTGTACCTTTTTAGGGTAAGTTAGCCTGCGACCACGGGAATCGACCGCGTCGAGTGTTGTATCAGTACGGACATATGAAGGTACTGGGTAGAGAGAGATCGGGACGGTTTTTATGTGAAGACAGACAACAACAACAACAACAACAACAACAACAACAAGTCTCCATTCAGCTTCGTCCAGTTCCGGACACGTCGGACACCGATCTACTGCTGTTTTCAGCTCGCTGTTCTGTACCAGCTACCAAAACACACAGATGCAAAGGCCTCGACTATGCCATGAGCATGATGCAATAGTAGGGGTGGTGTGTGTGCTGGTCGCAGTAAAGACTTCGAAGAACCAACGCAGCGGAGCCGTTGGGAATTTACGATTTTTCGGCGTTTTGGCAACGGATTTGTTCTCTCTGTCATCTGCTGCACTCTCACGTATGCATGGTACGTGTGGATTTTCTCTTCTGTCGACAGCAGTAGTAAATGGTATGTTTATGTTCATACTGTAGATGGAGACATCTAGGTGTCGTATATATCACCTCTAGGCTACAGCAGTACTGCTGTAGGCACAGCTTTCGCAGAGGTCATCCAGCATGCCAGCATACGCACCCAATTAAAATCAACAACGTGCTGGAACGCTGGAACGTCAGGCGAAAAGTGGCTTGGGCTGAGCAAGTGCTGTGTTGTTTGCTCTCCATGCGTGCCTTCACTGTGAGCGAAGACTCTCACACATCCCATAATCAGCTCCCCGAACTACCTGTGAACAAGAATCCCGAATCATGGTCCTTGCTTCTTGACTCGAGTATCACCGGGGGCACCACTAAGCCCACCATTCCGTCCTTTGTTATCGGCGTTGATGTTAGTATGTTCTTCGAGAGTCCGATTCGATGAATCGGTGGAAACATGCAGCATCCCCGGTCGGTATTTCTTTAGTCTCGGTATAATACTTCAAGTAAATGCCAAGCCAAGCCGTATCAATACGAAGATGAAAGTCCACAAAATACCGCAGGGTACTGCTGTAGGTATCGCTCAATGCCTGTACCTTGCAAACTGAACGGGTCACAGCCTGGGTGTCGGCATTCCCGAGAAGCGAGCAGGATCTTCGTTGCCGAGAGCAAATGCATTAGTGTGCGTATACATGTCGTTGTCCAAGAACGACACACGCCGGGAAATAATCAGCTCGATTCAGCGAGTGGGTGGATAGAACGAAAATATCCAACGATCTTTCTTCTATCGTCGGCCTGGCGAACACTCATGTTGCTACAGCTTGCATCTACACGATCACACCGATAGAGCAAAAGGAAGCTAAGGCGGAACCGTATCACCCCGGAGAAAACGCAAAACGGAGCTCGCGCTACCGTTTGTCATCATTGCCCGCATCGACCGAGCTCTAGAACGAATCAAGCACTCGCCAACCCTCTGGCGCCGCAGATACCGCAGGCGGCTCCGTATCCACGAGTGTTGCGTCTGCTCCTCCAAACCCCGACGTCGGCCTGCTACAGCCGCTTCCAGCAACATCGTCACCATCCACCGCTGCCCGTTCTGCAGAAGCGCTTTCGAATTCAACGACGCGAACGCCTTGCGCCATCGTCTCTGTTGCGTCGACAACAGCAGCAACTCCCCCGTGTCCCCGATCCTCACACGCCGCTGTCTCCCTTCGCGGCTCGATCGTATTGCCTTCCAGAGCCGCCCACGACGCCAACGCAGCCGCCTCTAGCTCGCCGCCTGGGTCGCTACCTCCTGCAGCCCCACCAGATCCTCCGCTGCCGGCAACTGCAGCCGCTCGACTCCCTTGTGCAATGTACCGAGTGCCCCTCTGGTACGCCTGCACTCCGGGCGGCAACGTCGGGGCTTCTTGCTGCCTTCTATAAGTACTTGCTGCGGCTGCTGCTATTGCTGCTTCTTGTAACCATGACGGCAGTGACGATGTCGGTTTCCCCATCCAAACCGTGTCCCGGTTCTCGGTGCTTGCGGACGATACCGAGCCACTCCCTGACCTACGACTGCCACTGACGGCCGCGCTTGCTGGCTCTACTGTAGGCCCTCCTCCTGCAACTGTTTCTGATCGTCCCCCTCGAACTCCTGCCCTTCGTCTGAGAGCCTCATCATCGTGGAAGACACCTTGGTCACGTGGCATTGTTGCTGCTGTTTCTCTCGCTGGCGGTGATTCACGACCTCCATTGGTTTCCGTCGTCGGGTAGCCTCTTCCCGTGCAACCGCCGCTGGCCGTAACCGCTGCAGATAGACTCGAGGAGAGCCGGCCGGTGTTATTCGGAATCTCTGTTACACTGTGGCTGGCAGAGGATGTCCGACTCCTGTCTCCCCGCGAAGCCGCAACGGTGCTAACTCGGTGGGAGGTGACCCCCGTGTCGCTGCTTTTGTCATTCTTGTCGGACTCTTCGAGGCTGACGAAAAAGAACACGTAGCAGAAGCCGAAGAGCATGAGCTCGAGCGACGCAATGAAGAGAACTCCGGCGGCAAGCGTGGAGTAGAAGAAATCGTGCATGAGCCACGGGAGACCCTTGAGCTGCGGAAATATATTGAAGAAGCCACCGGGGGGATGGGGGGGGGGGCACAGGGCACAGGAAATCCGTGCCAACCGGGAAAAACAGAAGGCACAGCGGAGGGCAGACGTTTGACAAGCGTTTGAAGAGGAGTGGGTGGGTGGTCCAATTGATTGACGCCTGCCCTAGCAATTGACCAGTGAGGAACCTTCTCTTTTCAAAAAAGGAAACATTCACATCCCTAACACAGATGCGACCGTCATCCGGTCGTTCTCCTTGGTTATCCCAGAAACAATACAGGAGTTCATACGCTCCTCGTCCCCTTCATATTGGAGGCTCGTGGCGAGCATATTGCAACCAAGATCAGCACCCTCATTGCTAGTCAATTTACTCAACGGAAATAGCCCCAACGATAGGTTTCTTCGTAGCGAGGGGACAAGGGACCTGAGTCTGTGCAAATAAAAGGGATGGCGGGCATCAGCCGCGGAATCCGTCCAGCAAGACTCAAGAGACAGGTAGCCGACAGGAAACGGGACTGACGGATGCTGAGGAGGAGCTCTCCCTCTGGAAACTCGTAGCAAACCAAAGGAAGGGCAAGAAGTAGCACACCAAAGGCGTGGATCAATTGGTCTCCCAGCAACTCAGGCCAATGTCTGTATTACGTCTCGATGTCAGTACGATTCCGTGAGTATCGTGGCTTCCCGGCACCGAATTGCACAGAAGCCAGCGCCACTCAAAACGGTGTTTTGCTCCATTCAAAAATCGAACGTAGAGGGCCGCAGCTGACCGCCCGGGCCACACGGGGACAACAAAAGTCATCAGGGCAACGTCGATGGCAACAGCAACAACAAAAATCTGACCGGGCCTTCCGTAGTACCTACCTGCGGAGTGATATTGATCGAGGAGCTGTAGAACTGTACGCGACCACTCGACACGGTCACTCTCGCCTTCGTCAACGGGTGAAGCGCGTTTTCCTAGAACGGATGAAGGTCGCAGCGGAAAGCGAAGCTGCGTTTGACGGAGGTATCCCGCCATGAACACTTGCTCACAGCCAACTATATATTTCGAAGTATCGTGTATCGTATACAACGCTGGAAGGTAGTGCTAAAGGCTTCGGCATTCCGGCAAAGGGGGGGGGGAAGGAAGCTGAAGGAAGCTGAGGCCGGCGCACGTACTCCGACAGAAAACTACACTGTAAACGGCGATTATACAATACACGTTACGTCATCATGAGCATGGCATTGTTCACCTCATGCCCAATAAAATGTGGTAAACGAGACCGCCGTGAGCCATTTGCAAGCGAGTCTCACCTCATAGTAGTCTATACAATCCACGTATATGGTTTCCTCTTCTCTCCTAAGTCCGGCAAGATGCAGCGGCCAAGCGAACATCATGCCCACGCCCTTGCGGAGCGCCGATGTGTGTGGCAGCATGGCAGGCCGTGCCGAGCTGGCAAGCTCGTTGTCCTGCTCGTCTAGCAGCGTCGTGTGCACCTTTCCATACAGCACACGATGGCAATGACACCATGAAGAAAATATGGATGAGGCAATGGCAATCAAAACGAGGATATCACAACTGTGCACCTCAACCCAATTTGATCGAGTTGTTGCACGCCACAATCCTGATTGCAGTCTGCTTCGGTACACTTTGTTCAAGGCTCCCCTTCGGGAGGTAGGTGGGCTTACCCCCCAGGGGCGCCGCAAGAGGATACGGCCACTGCTATCATGGTTGCATCGTTGTAAATATCAACCTACTTTCGGTAGTGCCACGGTTGGTTTCGGTAGAAACTAACTGCAGCAGATACCTCGCATCATTTCGTGGCAAAAAAATATTTTCGCCGTTTCTCCTCGCGTGCGCTCTCGCGGTCCCGTTGCTGAAACACAGGCTGCTGCTGCGTTCTTCAACTACGTGCTTTTCGGCGGGTATTTGTACCGTCATCGCTGAGAAGTTTCTGCGCAAAATCTCTGTCATCAGGACAAAGCTAAACACACATTGCTTACCGAAAAGGCCGTGTGGCGCCGCATCGCCGCTGATAGCTGGGGAAGTGTAGCATACAACACATATAAGTGTGGTATATGCACCAATAATTGTCTTACCATGAAGACGCCGACCCTCCTGTTGATGTATGAGGTCGGCATCTGCAGCTCCAGGCCGACTTTGTAGTGCTGCCCAGCGTTGAGCACCCTGCAGGGCAGCACCACCCCGATGGGATATATAGGACGGCGAGTCGTAACGGTCACATTTACCTACCATGACAAAAAAGAGACTTGAATATCGATTTCCGACTACACGACAAAGAACAGGTGCAGCTCCGCATCATCAGTGATGACGTTGGTCACGCCTTGTCAAACGTTCTCCCGAAATCTACGGTTATGGACATCTGCCGTGCGGTGGAGAAGAACTAGGGCAGCGGGGGTGCGCTCAGCGGTGGGTATCTGGCTCACTTTGTGTTGAGACGCTCGACGTTGGTGAGAGGGGACGGGTCCCACTGTGTGTGCCTCGCCAGAAAGTCCACCGTGCCCGTCGCACCTCCCTGCCAGCACAGAAAAACAAGCGGCAGAGCAGCGGTGTCAAAGTCCATAATAATAGGATTTGGTAAACGAAGGGACACAGAAAACGAGAAATTGAGACACGACAATGTCTCCATGAAAATCCGTCATAGTAGCCGCTACAAACCCACCGTATCAAACAAAACAATGAAATGATTCTCACCGTCGTTGCTCTGTCGGAGTAGTCCAGGAAGATGGGCTTATCGTGCAGGCGGAGAGGCATGACTAGCCAGTACAGCGCCCCGTATAGGATCACAGCCGACAGTAGCACAGCCTCGAAGAGCAGCAGGTACTGCAGTCCCTGTTGTTGAGGGAGGTGAAGGTGAGGTCTTGAGGAAGGCAGCGCCGATTCACTCATGCACTTGGAAAGCGAAATGAGCTCAAGAGAAGATAAACAACCGATGGTGACGCCCGTTTGTGAGCAGCTACACGGAGGAACATCAACGTCCATGGGGACCAACGATTCTTCAGCCCCTGTTTGAGGTTGAGGAAACACCACAGACTGAGTTCTCTGTTTGCCGGATCCGAATTACAGGAAGGCGTAACCTTGGCAATGCAGATTCTGTCTCGGAGTGGAAATTGAGATATTGACGGGTAGGCCCACAGCATGATTGACAGCATGTAGGGCAGGGTCTCTCCAGAAAACAACGTATTCTGGTCCCGCCTCTGTGGCTTGGTTTGGGAACGAAATTCTGTTTCCAGAGTAAGCAAAATCCGTCGCTTTGAAAACGAGTGTGACGACAGAACAAGCATTCCGTGTCCTTGGAATACCCTGTGCACCACTCGAGGACGGCACATGAATGACAACAGTGGACGACCCGCTTACCGTCACCGCCGCGGCTACCGCCCGATTTACGAGCATCGTCATTGACTCGACCAAGCTTGCCAGCGGGCCTGGTGGGAGCTGATGCTGATGCTGTTGTCGTCGTTGCTGTGTGTACTGCTGCTGGGGCTGATACTGCCCGTCATGCTGCTGCTGCTGGTGTTGCTGCTGTTGAAAAGAAGCACCCCTCTCTCGTTGCTGCTGCATTTGCCGCCCCCCCTGAGCAGCCACCTCATCGACGATCACGCCAACCAAGCCCTGGGCTAGGGATCCGATCATCGCCATCCGCACCCCCCTCGCCGTTCAGCCGACCGTAGCAGCGGCTAGAGAGCAACTCCCTTCTGTGGCGAACGCCGTGGATGGGGAAATGACAATGCTTTGTCTTTGTGGTGATAGTGTAACGGCTTAAGAACGATGCAAAATACTGTGTTAATGTTGCTTGCATGTGCATGGTACCCGATCACTGATATATACACCGGTCGCCCCGGTGGTCTAGTGGGTAGCCTCGCAGCCTGCTAAGGGCCAGGTCATGGGTTTGAGTCCCGACAGAGTGAGGTTTTTCTCGCTAATTAAAAGCCTGGTCTCTGTTGGAAGCGACGCGCTGCAAAGCTCGTTGTTAGTAAACTTGATCGACTTCGTAAGTCGCGAGGGAAGGGATTGCTGTACCCTTCTCGCGATAAAAACATCTCAGGCAGGAACCGCAGGGGGTGGTCCAACCACCCCCTCTTATGTGACCCCGATTGGATCGTCTAGCTGGTAGAAGTGGAGGATAGGGGCCAGAGGGGCAGACGACAGAGTCCAATGATGGGAGAAAAAGAAGTGTGTATACTATATATAGTCTATGTGGCAGATACATATGTGCAGACATCAGGCAGATCCCTCATTTCAACACTTGATGTCTATTCGCAAGTTTGGTTTGGGTGGAGGGGCGTCTCAAGAAGTCTCGATGTGTGTGTGGTCTCAGAGTGGATTTTCGGTGCCAGGTGCTACTCTAGCTACACAGGAGGAGGGTGAACGGGCCCGCCATTAACCTTCGTAGAGTATTTCAAACATGTACATACGAAACAGAGGAACATGAACAGTTTACAGTTCCACGAAGAAGAAGCCGATAGGGTCAAGAAGCACAGCTCAGCGGTGGATCCTAGACTAAACTCTCTGTGACATCTTGTGCTCGACAGTGGCGATGAAACATATACAGTGAAAGGCTCGACCTGATTTTGACCGTTCCTATCTCCCGGGCCCGGACTGTACGCTGTGGCATGTCCGCCCGGAGTAACCCCGTTGTTGCGGGTAACCAGCCTGCTGCCGCATAAGACTAGAGCAACAGCTCGCTTGGATTTGATCACGTGCTCGGGTCTTCGAACACTTCCGCGATAGAAACAATGAGGCGAGGGAAAGCCATGCCGTCATTGCGGTCCGTGACAAAGGCCGGCCTGTTGCCCACACGTCGCAGGCATGTTGAACTCTGTCAAGGCGGTTGTGTAAGGCGGTTGGGCAAAGCGGAGTAATTTACAGTTGAAGTGGCATACACACCTGCTGCAGAGAAAATGTCCAGCTCAGCCTTTAAGGGTAAAAGGACCAGTGTGCGTGACTGAGCACGTTCTCGGCAGCCACATTCAGCTCTACTCCACTTCCGTCTCAACTGCTGTGCTTCCGGCTGGTGCCGACAGAGCGCCGACCACCGACTGTGTTGGGGCTCCGCGTAATCGGTGCATTCTTCAGGGGAAGTTCTTCAGATACCCAAGTTGTTCCTGTAATCTCGCCCCCTATCGACCCACCGCTTGTCACCAAAGACTATGACATATAATAACCAGGTTATTATGTCATAGTCTTTGCTTGTCACCGCCCACCGTACGCCCCCCACGCGCGTGCGGAGCACAAAGGTACGCACCAGGGGCGGAGATTTACAAGAGAGAAGACGAGAGAGAGAACGGCAGGAAGGGAGAAAGGTGATGAAGAGGGTGTCTTTTTTATGAATTTCGTATGGTGAGAACCAGCGTCCCGACGTAGTTGTTGACTTGGTGGGTCTCCGAACAGCAGATCATGCCTTGCTGACACCGGTGTACTGCTGCTGCTGTACATTAGACCTGCAGCAGGGACAGGAGGAAGAAGCTTTGCTATGTAAACAAGGTGGAAGAATCGTGGAAAGGAGTTGTGCTAAGAGCTTGCATAATAGTTGCGTG
Organism: Ectocarpus sp. CCAP 1310/34; assembly: GCA_902602495.3. NCBI lineage: Eukaryota > Phaeophyceae > Ectocarpales > Ectocarpaceae > Ectocarpus > Ectocarpus sp. CCAP 1310/34. The sequence continues at coordinate 8,987 of CACKRE030000094.1, read as the reverse complement.
GTCCACGAGGTTCACCTCGATACGTTCTACAATACTAATGTTCAAACCAGCAGCGCGGCGTGATTTCATAGACCGCCGCCTCGTTCATGGTCAGCCTGCATCTGCATCGACTTGTCTTCATTTACTGCTGTAATTCAAACACAGAAAGATTACTGTACCCATTCGAGATATAACCACAGTCGAACGGGATGTGTTGGAGTCTTTGCAGTAAATGGAGGGAAACCGGCTGTGTACTATGTTCGACCCAGTAGCACGGTGTATATACCATACGTAGATCTCAGCGGGTTTTCGGGCTAGTGTACCAAAGGCTGTCATGCGAGCAGTTGCGCAACGGCTGTGCGGTGTGTGCGCTTCTTGTCGTGCTTCTTGTCGTACTGTACTGTTGTAGTTCATGCACAACAGTGCCGCTGTAGTGGAGTATAGAGGAGGTCTGCCTCCACGGTTCAGGGGCACACATCTTACGTCTGTGACTGCCTGTCTGCTGCTCGTCCAAGATGCGGTAGTTCAAAGGAAGTATGCATGTACCTATCGTTCTTGTGTCGACGGAGCACGGTCAACATACATGATGTTGGAGGGCAAAAACGGTGTCACTCGTGGACGGCTCCCCGCAGTTACAGGCAGAGGGTTTGTTCGAAACGGGATAACTCTTGCGGGGGCACATGATGTACATGATGCAGTAGGAGATCTGCGCCTCTCTCTCTCTGTCGCCGACGCCACGCCCCTTGCCCATGATTTATCCTCGCACTGCTTTTCTCTCTGCCGCTTCTACTGCTGCTCGCCCTTCCTTGTGTCCATGCTAAACCTCGGCAGTTCATTGCACTGATTAATTGAATAGCACGGACCTCTCCGGGCGAAAGTTTTTTCCCAGCACACCTGTGTTGGTCGAGCAAGCGAACTTGCCGTGAACGCAGGCCGTTCGAGAAGACCCAGGCTATTCGTGAAGTACTGCTGTAGTGGGAGTGGTGTCGAAGCAAAGTGGTGCCGTTCACTGGCACCACCGGCGTAGCTCAGAATGGCGACTACCAGAAGAAAGCCTTCGTGGGTCCCTAGCGCCCTCAGCAACCTCAGCGACGCCTCCGGACAGTCCGACGGCAAAGGCGGCGACGTCGCAGGCGCGGAGTCGCCACGAGCACCGCCGGGGCAGAACCAGAACAGGCCACCGCGATCATCTGCGGCACAACAAGCGTTTCGACCCGTTTCCACCTTGGCGCCGGCATATGCCCCGTTTGGTGACGCCGCCGCTGCCGCCGCCGCTGCTGTCGCGTTTTCTGGCGGAACTGTCGCTCCTATCAACGCTGTGCGGCCCATTGGCACTGCGGATGGGACAGCAGCAACATCGAACAGTGTTCCGACGCCACCCAACACCGCCGATGTGGCGGACCCTATACCATATCGGCCGGGTTCATCGATGACGGACAGGCGTTGGTCCGACGTGCATGCTGTCCTGGAGACAGTCAATCAGCTAGCGCAGGATATTGCCGCAAAGGAGGCGGAGATTTCAGGGGTCAAGCAAGATCTGGAGAACGTGCAGGTGTGTTTGACTGCGGTTAATTTTTCTAACGTCGTTGTTTCTTCCTCTGCGGAAGTCGTCGACGTCGTCGTTGCTGCTGTTTTTGCCTTGGATGCTGACATGGTTGCATTGCCTTGTTCCATAGCCCGCCCAATTTGCAATTGCAATTTGGCAGGGGGCCATTGAGGTCGGCGGCTCTTATCGGGGGAAAGAGGGGGGTGCGCTGGCTTCGGTAGAGGAAAGGTTAGGCCACAGGGAGCGACTGCTGCGGGAGGAGAAAGCGCAGCTGCGAGAGGAAAAACTGGTGCTCTCGAGATTTCTTACTGTCGTACCCGATCAGAGAAGAGGATCAGAAGGTGCCGAAAATTTTCGCAGAACAAGTAATATCGGTAATCGGCAGGTATCTTTTTGTTTTTTTATCCCCCGCAGGAGCTCGCTTCCAGAGTATCTAACCTCACGACGTGTCCCTTTTCTACATCCATTCTGGATTGGATCCTGTCCATGGGATTGATCCTTGGTATGATGGGCATCTGGGCAGTCAATCAGAGTGTTGTATGATGACTCTGCTCGCCTCGTTGAACCCGGACTCCCCTACGTCGGTTACCTGCCGCAAGGATGTTTCGAAGGATAACGCTCGTACCTTGCGCGCAATATTGTGAAGTAAACTGCCAGCACACGCTGATTTTGAGGCGTTTCCGTTCAAGATTGATTATCTCCAAACGAGGATGGACCCAGTTTTGAAGTTCGTCCGTGGCAAACCCAATCGATCAAAACGAACTACTTGTCAAGATTTTTGCATGTTCTGCAATACCCTCCCGAGTCCCAAGAACTGCGACGTGCAATGTCATTGAATATTCAATATTCGTCCGCCGTCGGTTTGGCCGATGGTTGCTTCTCGTTTTCTCCACGATGAGGTAGCTGGGATGTGGAAAATCGCGTCGTCTTGATGCGAGCTGTCCAAGAACTCGTTCGGATTTGGCATTGAACCTTTTTGTCGCGGGAAACCGTGAACGATGCCTACACGGGGGGAAGAGGTACACAGCATCGTACACTTCACAGACGTACTCTCGTCGTTACGTTAGTGCTACAATATGCGCTTATTGTCGTCGCTTCTCGTGTAGGGTCACACAACACCAAGGGTTGCAATACGTCTGGGGCTTCCCGTTGCCGAGCCTCGTGTTCTTTGCCGTATGGTTGGGTATCTGGCTTTGTTCCCGTTTCCGTCTCACAATACCCTCCCCGCGCGCACATGGCTTGACACTGTCGTCGGCGCTTCTCTTACGGTTTCTCTCATCTCGACAGCCGCACGACCCCAAAAGAGGATCTCATTGATCATGACGCGATCGCACGCAGATGACCCTACGCAAGAAGTTGCAGGCAAGTCAACAACGCATATGCTTATCCATCCGCTTCCCTGCCCTTGCACGTGCTTGAGCTTGATCGCGAGTACTGCAGTGCGAATGGATTCGTCGAACGTTCTCTGTCTGGGTATGTGCCTGACGCATTGTGCGGGTTTGTATGTTTGCGTAATCCTGATTTTCGCCCCGTCCGGCCTCCTGTGCGTATCTGGTGGAGCGAGATTAGTATTCTCCACTACTGTGACCGTGGAAGAGGAAACCGTTGCTTACCTACAGGGTAAGGGGCTGTGTTTTTCTGTCTATAAGCAAGAAGAACACGATTTTTTTTGTATCTTGGCCACAAGCTTTAGTATGAGGTCCAGCTGCCCCCAAAAGATACGAACCAGCGTGGCCGGACGACGATAAACGACCTTTCGATGAGTCGGGGACTCGGTCTTGCCAGAGCCCCACGTAAATGTACCGTTCTGCATTGGTTCTATAGCAAGCCGGTGGAGGAGGGCATGGGGCTCGGCTCCTATCGATGGCGTGAGCAGAAGTACTGCACATGTTCGAGCGCGGGGCCCAATAGTACTAGTTGTTGTCAGTTGCAAATTGCGATTCACCCACTTGTTTTACACTCTTGTGTCGTTTTGTACTCTGAACTAAAAAAACCTCGTGTTCAGCGTCAGATCAGTGCCCGCAACTTGAATTACAATTTTAACCTTGTGCCTGATGTCGCCGCGCTTCCGCCGCGCGGTGCTTCCGCCATGTTTTCCTTCAGAGCAACGAAGGATGTCTCGGGTCCAAGAACTGATTCGGGAGAGACGGCAGCGCGTGAACAGCAGCGAGCAGCTCGGAGATGAGGGTGCGAATTGCCGACTCCAATGTCGAACACCCGAGAGTGTATTATATGACTACCCGACTACATTTTGCATATGCGCATGGTCAACGAATGGATTTCCAATTGAAGGAATCCATTGTAGGAGCAGCCGAGACCCCGTACAACACTTCGGTGGCTTGCGAAACCACTAGACTTTGTTGACCGCGATATAGGGCGACCGCCACGCTTTCACGGGCCGAGAATTGTGAAGCGCCGTGTTCTCCGTCGACCTCGAAGTTTCTTCGTTCAGCCAGGACGTCGTTATCGATAGGTTCGATAACGGCTGACCCACGCGCCGGTTACTTTTGGTTTTTCCGCGCGTGACATCTTGTCCACGCGTCGGATTGTAGTTCTTGGCTGGTTGTGGTGACCTTCACCCGCAGCCTCTGCCTTCGGTGCACGGCCGTACCATGCCAGCCTTCCTGTTGCTACCGCTGTTGTCGTCGGTGTTATTTTGTTTGCGCCCACCCCATGGTGTGCCTCAATAAAGTTGGTGAAGGTTCGAAAGGAAATGTGGAAGGGGTTAGAAGTCCACCAATATGATTCGCTGTAAACGGAAGCCTAGAGGGGTTCAAGAAGGAGATATGAGGTGCCCTGTCGAAGGGAGAAGAACGGAGATCCACGGAAAAATAAATCATGGTAGAGCCTGGTCTAGATGTATACGGAATGTTGGAAGCCAGGGCTCAAGGATTACCAACATGAACAAAGTGATGCAGGGGACATGTGCCCGCAAAATTTTGGACTGGGGACATTGGCCTTGCGAGAACGGAGACGAAGAGTTAGGAAGGGCGACGGAGACGATGTCAAGTTTAGTTGTGAATGCTGCTCCCAGTGCCCAGACCGGAGTTATTGTAGTCACAGCATGTCCGTTGAACGAAATGGAGAAATGTACACGACTGAGGTGGGAAAAGTCCAAGGAGAGTACAAAGAAAAGGCATGGAATAGCCAGGAGAAGAAGGTAGCTTACCGGGCTATGGGAATTGGGTTGAAAAGGCGGGAAGTGATATCAATAGGATGACCATTTTTGGGCCACCTTTGGTAACGTCCGAGGGACGATTGGCTACTGGTGTTCCGTCCTGTGGGAACAACGCTCCATGTTGTTGAGGGCGCGTGGTCTAACAACTAGGCACACATGAGTACGCCGCCCCATAGTGTGCCTTCGTACCCTAAGGCCGACCAACGTTGTGTAATTATGCAACCCGGGTCAATGCAGCACCACCTCTCTTTGCCGTTGCGCTTCATTTCCCCATCTCTTCCGATTGCCGTCGCAGCCGGTGAAGACACCGTGTTCGAGATCCACAAGATGGAGGAGGACTCCAGGCTGCTCGTTAGGCTAAGCGCCTTCAACCCTCCCATCCTGGTCGCCACGCTGTTGTCGGGTTTCACACTTGTGCTCTTCGACGTTGCTAAGACGGACCTTGCTCGACGACTGGCGCTCCTGTCCTTCGGGCTAGAGACGTCGTCCAGCACCATGATGTGCCTGATCTCCTTCCGGGGGCAGCAGCTGTACGCACACTCGACAGACATTAAGCCGCTAACGAGAAGGTGAGTTCGTGCAAGAGACCACATCTTTATTCATCGCAGAGGAAGACACCCTTTTTGCCCTACGTAGGTCAACGTTGCGCCTTGGGCGACGTTGTGCCTCGAGCGACGTTGCGCCTCGAGCTAGCCTTACTTGTAACCCGTCAGGGTCCAAACGTACGTTCACCGACCCCGGCCGTCCTCCCTGCTTGCGTTGACCATGTGCCTCTATGGGATGCAAAAATATTGATGCACCTACACAGGTTCCTGCGGAAGATGTGCAACGTGACGGTGTTGGCCCTTGTGCTATTTTTCTTGGGAGTCATCGCTTTCGTCGTGTCGTTCGTGGTGGAAGCAAGTGAGGAATTGGGCGTGGGGTGGCTGGCGGTTTTGGGGCTCGTCCTGTGCCCCACGATGCTGGCCGGGCTGATGTTTGTAATTAGCACTGTACAGGTGCGGCGGCACTCAATAGAGTCTGTTCCCCCCTGCGCCAGGCAGTAGAAGATATTGTAGCCATTCAGTTTTGTGCATAACACACCAGAATCACTTACCTTGTAGCTCAGTCCATATAGATGGTTTGGTCGTGTGCCTTCGCAGATCGTGTTCAACGGCATGCACAGGGCTCTAATTTGAGCAATGTTTTGGACTTCGGGATAAGTAGGCAAAACAATTCGTCGACCGTTGGGTCCTGATACATTTTTTTTTTTTAGAACGTGCGTGCCAATTCTGGACGTCCCTTCTGGCACGACGTCGATACTTGGTTGATTGGGAGTATGAGGTGGGGTTTGTTGATGAAGCATTTTGATATCTTGTCCGTAACCAAACTGACATACGTGTTGGTGCCGACAACCTGGAATTGAAGGAGGATGGGTTTGGGGCGGGTTCCGGTGGGTGTAGAAGAGTTTAGTGTAGAAACGCTAGACCCATCGGGTATTTTTTTGGCAAGCACAGCGTGAAGTAGGTGGGCGTCCCACAGGTCTGTCTCGCCTCGGATTGAGGCATGAGTTTGGCCCATTGAGGATGCAGGATGCCATTGTCGTATACAAAGAAGAAATTTCAATAGCCGTCCCCGGTTGGATACGTTGAGAGAGCCGAGGGCGATGCATGCATCATGAGGCGTCCCCTCCCCCTGTCGTTGTTACACGATTGATCGCGGGGAAGCCGCGAACGTTTGCGGCGTTGGCAGTGTCCGGCCTCGTCCCCGTTGTATCTGTCTGCAACTTCGCTGTGCGTACCCTTCGTCTGGGTGTCGTGGAGGCCGAAGTCGGCAAGAATAACCTGTAGGTGTACTGTTGACGTCAGTGAGTGTTCCACGTTAGGGTGCACGCGACGGAACGGGATACGGCAGTCTTGCAAGACTGTGCAGTACCTGGATGTCCGGCATTGTTGCAGGGCCGCGGGAAGAAAGAACAGGAACGTGGGTTTGTGAATGTCATGCCGCCCTTCGCGGCATGTTCGGGACGATTGCTAGTAACGATTGGACGACTTCAAGCTCGCCTTTCCCCTCGTCGCTATATGTCGCTGCCAAACCTCCTTGGTTTTGGCGAAAGGGTGAACCACTATTTATTGGAGAAGTAGTACATACAGCAGTGTATTTAGAGTTTGGGTGGTGGGTTTAACATTTCGAGATTATTTTGCATCTTGTTTCCTGGAGATTATTGAGTAAGGTGGCAACGGGCGCATCCACTTGGCAATACCTAAAATGTTGGCCAGCGTATCAGCACCGACTGGGCGCATCAGGAAGGAAGTTACATTGTTGATTCAGTGGAACCCATTTAGTTTTTTCTGATTTGATTTTCGGGTTCAATATCTTATCGCCCAGCTCTGCTAGTTCTGTCGATTTCTTGTTTTGTACTCCCTGTTCAGTACCTTTTCAAAATGTAGCGTGATTGTGTTGTATGAGGAGAGGCTTGATTTCATTAAATTCGAAGCCGCACCGATAGGTCAGCACTGTGCCGGGATAGAGAGGACCATGCATACAGCACACAGCTTTGATTTATTTATTTAACAAGTTCCGTTTTTCTTGGTCGTTCCATCTGTTTTGGGCCCCAGTCTTGACACCTGTTGGCATGTGTTTGACGCACCTCCCGGGTGAAAACATTCTCTACCTTTCTTTCCTCCCCTGTGGTGCCTGCCTTTGGCCCTTTGAGTGAGAAGGCTTCAGCGTTTTCTTCCGTCTTCGTTGAGTAGCGTACGAATAGATTATGCTCTTTTCGTTTTCTTTGTCCAAGTTGTTTCAATTTCGGAGAGATTGGACACATAGCCCAGAGCCAGAAGTTTTTTTGTCATCTTTGGTTGCTTTCGGCAGAGGTTTTCTATTTTTGTTCTAGATAGCACTCGCTCATCGTTTTGTCCCTGTCCTTCTTGTCCGCAACCCGACAATCTCGTTCCGGACGAGTTCAACTGCGAACGGTCCACTTTAGGAGCTCTTCAAGCATTGATGGTGTTTCGTTCTTGTGCGCAGCATTTATCTGTGCAAGAATTGGTGGCGTTCAAAAGCGTCCCATGTCGATGTCCGTGGTGGAGCTTCCGTCTCTATTCACACTGGCGTCCCACCGATACGTCTGATTTCGGCGGGAAATTACCCCGCTTGAACCCTGCCACCCAACCGTTGGGGCCTAAAAAGGATTCTTGAGCCTGGAGTTATAAAGTGACTGGGCGGACGAAGCATACCCCGAAGAAGTACCGGGAGATTGCTATGATGACAACGAAGCGAGTATTTTCCCCTCTAGCTGGGTTACGGGTACTCGAGTAGAGGCGTTCAGCTCCTTGAAGGTGTGTGTGTAGTCGACATGGTCCCATCTCCACAACTTCCGTCGAGGGCCATCACCATCGCGTGACGGTTAGACTATTTTTTTTATTGTTCGTGTTCCTGTGTTTTCAGCGTGACGAGAGTGAGCTGAATCAACAGGTGACATGCTCATTCTGAAACTTTGTGATATTGAAGAATGTTTTTCCTCCCAATCCTCCGTCCTGTTCATCCAGCTTCGCCTATTTACTTCCACGTGAAGAAGAAATGCCCACTTCAGGGTTTCTCGGCGGTTTGTTCGCATAGTATGTAACACCATAGATATTTATGAGTAGGCGTGCTGTTGCCCTTCTAAACTAATCTTGGGTTAGGCAGGCCTACTTACTTCACTCAACCGATTCCTTTGGGGGTGAATGAGGCTCACGGGGGGGGGGGGGNNGGGGGGGGGGGGGGGGGGGGGGGGGGGGGGGGGGGGGGGGGGGGGGGGGGGGGGGGGGGGGGGTATACTGCCGACACAGATCTGGTCTCCAATCTCAACGCCACGACATAGTCGCACCCACGCGACGTGGATTGTGCAAACCAACGATTGACTGGACCCTCTCTACCGTGTGTGTCTTCGTGTATTCGTCCTGTTTATATTGGCGACAGTCCCCCCATTTTTCGTGGTGAGACGTGTACTACACTTTTCAGCGCATATGGCATGTAGAGTACTACACTTTTCAGTGTATTTTTTCGTACAAATACAACCATCCAGGGTCACACAGCAGGGGGTAAACACCAGGGCCCTCTTCTTATTTATATTTCCTATCATCCCGGGTTTCCCCATGTCAACGCTAAAACCCGTTTGGGCTGTTTATTTCCAGTTGGACCATTTTAAATCCAGTTGGGCAATTACGCCGCATGTCCAACCGGAAAAATCGACCGGCTTTTATTTTGCGACCTGCTGGTTTTTACAGCTGGAAAAACACGGAGGGCTTTTTTTTCCAGTTG
>CACKRE030000093.1:33385-60853 GCA_902602495.3 Ectocarpus sp. CCAP 1310/34 | reverse complement strand
GGGGAGAGAGACTCAGAGAGTGAGTCCGACCTCGACGTGATGGAGGCTCGTGGGCCAGGGCAAGCGACGCCGTTTGTGCGCGAGGAGGCGCCGACGGCACCCGGCAACGGGATTCCGGGGGACGGAGGCAGCGTTCCCCGGTCACCCCCTTTGGGAAGGGGCGCTTTCGGCGGAGGCAGTGACAGCCCCACCGACAGCAGCAGCAGCAGCAGCAGTGACGCCGGCGATGCCGGCGGCCCGGGCGGCGAAGAGTCCGGCGACCCAGGTGGGGACGGCGGTAGCGATGGTGATCCCGGCGACTCCGAGAACCTCGAGGAGTTGAAGTATGATCCAGCCGACGACCGCTAACCCCGCGGGCTAGAAGGGAAGAAACTCCTCTGGGGCGCCTCAGACGCTGGCCCGCTGCGCCATGGGCTTGAGAGTGGCCGCACGCGGAAGCAGACCCGAAGGATGCAAGGTGCCAGGGGGATGCCGGGGCCCGGAGAAACACCGGGCCCGGAAGAGGCATTGCTGGCGACTATCCTGGAAACTGGCGGGACGGGGATTGTTTAGGACTACATCTGCAACTCGCTTGTGAAGGAGCAGTGGGACGAGGAGCAGACACGCCGTATGGAGGAGATGTACAGGCGCGAGATGCAGGAGGTGTTGGGCCCGGAACAGCAGGCGTTCGGGGCCGAGGTCGACGCCAGCGGGTCTTCGCAACCACTCCCAGACCCACAGCTAAGTATGACCTCGCCAATCGGGCAGAAGCCGAGTGATGTGGAAGCAGTACCGATGACGTACAAGGATATGATGTGTTCCAAGTACAAGGTTTTCTGGGAGGCGGCCATGAAGAAAGAGATAGATGGCCACGACAAGACTGGAACCTTTACCAAGGTCAAGGAGCTGCCCGAGGGGCGGAAGGCCATAGGTTCAAAGTGGGTGTTATCTTGGAAGACGAATGAGAACGGTCTGACAGTCGACTTCAAGGCCCGTATGGTTGCGCGGGGTTTCTCTCAAATCCCCGGCATCGACTTCCACCACTCATCCTTAGCGTGCCCGTCTGCAGCGTCTATCAAGACGGTGATTGCCGTAGCCACTGAAAAGGGCAAGAAACTCGCTCAATGGGATGTGAAGCAAGCGTACATCCACGCTAAGCTAAAAGAAGAAATATACCTCAGGTTCCCGGAAGGCTGTGGTAGCATGTCCGGCAAGGTGGTCAAGGTTGAGCGTGCCCTGTATGGCCTAAAGCAGAGTGGCCGTGAGTGGTGGTTTGAAGCTGCCGATGCCCTCATCGAGAATGGATACGAGCAGTGCAGGGTTGACCCGTGTGTCTTCCGGAAGGTGGTGGATGGAGAGGTCGTAGGTCTCATCGTGATCTACGTTGATGACATCTTAGTGGCGGCAGACGAGGGAGAGCGAGAGGAGTTGTTCGCTTCCCTCAACAAGAAGTTTCCGGTGAAAGATCTGGGGGAGTGTACCTGGTACGACGGGTGTGCTATCGCCATGGATGTAGAAAATGGCATCACCAAGCTGTCCCAGACAGCATACATTGAGAGTATGCTGAAGCGGTTTGATGTGACCACGACCGCTTTCACCCCTGCTGCCACCGATGCCGACCTAGGGCCGAAGAGAGATGACGAGCCCGCGGTGGATAACCCTGTGAGGGAGGCGATCGGATGCCTGATANACGTTGATGACATCTTAGTGGCGGCAGACGAGGGAGAGCGAGAGGAATTGCTCGCTTCCCTCAAAAAGAAGTTTCCGGTGAAAGATCTGGGGGCGTGAACCTGGTACGACGGGTGTGCTATCGCCATGGATATAGAAAATGGCATCACCTAGCTGTCCCAGACAGCATACATTGAGAGTATGCTGAAGCGGTTTGATGTGACCACGAACGCTTTCACCCCTGCTGCCACCGATGCCGACCTAGGGCCGAAGAGAGATGACGAGCCCGCGGTGGATAAGCCTGTGAGGGAGGCGATCGGATGCCTGATGTGGACGAAGCTGACGAGGCCAGACATCGCCCTGCCTCTGAACAAGCTCCAGAAGATCGCCCACTCACCCACCGGGAGGATATGGAACGCGCTTGTGCGGATCATGTCCTACCTGAACTTCACGAAGGACTTCGGCATCACCTACGTACGGGGGTCAGGACTAGACCTAAGCGTGTTTGTCGATGCCAGCTACGCTGACAACGAAGTAGACAGGCGTTCTACGACCGGGTTAGCTGTGACCGTAGGTGGTACCGTAGTGTGTGCATCCACCAAGACGCAGCCAGTGACGGCTCAGTCCACCTCGGAAGCAGAGTATATGGCAGCCGGGGAGGGCGTTAAGGACGCGTTGTTTGGGCGTGGCGTTCTGTCGTTCATAGCGCCCGAGACGAGTGGGGCGAAGGTCAAGTCCTTGAGGACAACAAGGGGGCTCTCGCCTTAATCGAGAACCCGTTCAGCTCAGCGAGGAGCAAGCACATCGACGTGCGGTTCCATATCATTCGCGAGCTATTCAAGTCGGGCAAGATCAATGCAGAGTATGTTCCGACTGGAGAGCAGCACGCCGAATGGCTGACCAAGGTCCTTGGCAGAGAGAAGTTAAGAGTACCACCGGAAGGCTAAGGTGAACCTACCGATGTAGTGTTCTCTTGTTCTGTTTGGTTTATGTGGTGATTTTAGCACTTGGCATATATAACCATGGTACGTCACGCAGGAAGCGTTGTGCCGGCGCGTCACCCGCGGCTGGAGCCTAGAAACGCCGAGAGCGTTGCTTCGGGTGTGTAATCAGCGTGACCGGTTCAATCTGTCCTGCCTTGGTCTTGTCTTGGAAGTGCGGCCGTTGGAATCCTCCGTGATAGCGACGGTTTTCTATATTTAGTCCAGGGTGTTAGACGATGGTATTTGATCCGGTTGGCCGGGTTTTCCCTCGAGCCTGTTGTTGCTTTGAGTCCCTTTGGTAGATCAGGGGTATCCATGCCCCACGTTAGGTTTGGCATTCGCGTGCAAACCGGAGAGGGTGTTCGTGTGTTTGGATATGGACTGGTTAGATCTACCGGCAACAACAGAGGGCACGCAGATGGGGCATATGTACACCTTGAATGGTTGCATGTGCGGGGACCCCTCGAACTCCAAAGGGACTTCTTCTCCCTACTCCCCTTGCGTGTCAAATACAAGAGATAAAACGTCTTCCCCTTCCAAGTAAAGGACATATACGAACATGAAGTACTCGACTGGAGAGTCGATTTCGATTAGATGGATCATTTGGTATATGAGCAGTCTACATTTCGGTCACACGCATCCCTTGATCTGAAAGTTGAATTGGGTGACACGGCTCACTTGATCAAAGATTTTTTATTTTTTTTCGGGGATGGCGCTGACTGACAACACTATTTTCAATTTGAGAACATCTGTTCTCGAACTTCCAGAAAATAATGTTCCTTGTTCCAACCATCCTAGAATATCTCCGGAAGCTCGCTTTTCAACACTCAACGCTTCTGGCAAATTCATCTAATGCTATTGCTGCGGGTCAGTACGATGAGCATTGCCGATGACACCGTCCACAGATTGCGTTACTGACAACGAACCAAGACGGGATAGACAGTCGTACCATCAGTTTCGGTTAAAATATCCCTGACATACTGGGCTACTGTGCATATGGACACGTCAATTTCCCCGACATGGTATTGATCCAATCCCACGAAGCTCCTACAACAAATACTTGTTGTAAATCCACCAAAACGCTCCTTGAGTTACACGTCAAATGCATTGCCCACATGTGGCCGAAGCAAAAGCACATCACGGTTGCCTTGCGTGTTTTGACGGCCCTAAAGCCAGCAACGGCAATTTCCAATCGGACGGTTGGACTGTCCATGAAACACAGGCGCGGCAACACGGACGAGTTCCGAGGTGTCGGTGCCACTCCGAACGCCTAGCAGTCATGTGGCAAACACACGTTCAGTCTTTTGACAGGCAATTCTGGAGGGTGTTCTACCTCTCTGCACTTCAAGCTCTTCACACGTGCAACTGTGGAGGAGAACGACGATCCGGTTTGGATAATGACGGAAGAGTCCATCAGATACAGGTAGTCGATGAACGCGTTCAAGGCCGTGGCATTCGGATTCTTGCTGAAAGTCGTGTGGGCATCCAGATCGTCTATACCGAGGTCAACAAACCCTGCCGTAACATCGTGCTCAGCAGCAAGCGCGGTGCAATTGCGCGCCATGCTTTTGCTGCGAGAGCGAAAAAATGGCGGGAACATGTAAGAATGATATATGACGCAGGCGAGAAGCAACGGAGAAGCGGCAGACAGCACAATGCGAAAATTAGAAAAATCTGGCGTGTGGCGGCAAGTATGAATGGCACTATTCTGGTGTAGTGGATGGTGCAACACGGCGGTTTTCGTACACGGCGACCCTTCGATTTCAACAATACCCCCCAGGGTCGCAAACTACGGTAATAGGGAAAGGGGCACAGAGTACGGCAGTGATACCGATTCTTGGATCGCGACGACAGCATGCCGTACATACCTGTTCGACGATATGTATACTGGCATTTTAGGAGCGTCTTCGTGAAACATCTTCGGGCACATCTTCTCCGCGGCGTCGGTGGCAGACAGAAAAATCGGGACCACGGTAGTTGATGACTGCCCGTGTAAAATATAGGTGTGCACATCGGGATTGAAGGAATGCTCGCTCTNGAATGGATACGAGCAGTGCAGGGTTGACCCGTGTGTCTTCCGGAAGGTGGTGGATGGAGAGGTCGTAGGTCTCATCGTGATCTACGTTGATGACATCTTAGTGGCGGCAGACGAGGGAGAGCGAGAGGAATTGCTCGCTTCCCTCAAAAAGAAGTTTCCGGTGAAAGATCTGGGGGCGTGAACCTGGTACGACGGGTGTGCTATCGCCATGGATATAGAAAATGGCATCACCTAGCTGTCCCAGACAGCATACATTGAGAGTATGCTGAAGCGGTTTGATGTGACCACGAACGCTTTCACCCCTGCTGCCACCGATGCCGACCTAGGGCCGAAGAGAGATGACGAGCCCGCGGTGGATAACCCTGTGAGGGAGGCGATCGGATGCCTGATATGGACGAAGCTGACGAGGCCAGACATCGCCCTGCCTCTGAACAAGCTCCAGAAGATCGCCCACTCACCCACCGGGAGGATATGGAACGCGCTTGTGCGGATCATGTCCTACCTGAACTTCACGAAGGACTTCGGCATCACCTACGTACGGGGGTCACGACTAGACCTAAGCGTGTTTGTCGATGCCAGCTACGCTGACAACGAAGTAGACAGGCGTTCTACGACCGGGTTAGCTGTGACCGTAGGTGGTACCGTAGTGTGTGCATCCACCAAGACGCAGCCAGTGACGGCTCAGTCCACCTCGGAAGCAGAGTATATGGCAGCCGGGGAGGGCGTTAAGGACGCGTTGTTTGGGCGTGGCGTTCTGTCGTTCATAGCGCCCGAGACGAGTGGGGCGAAGGTCAAGTCCTTGAGGACAACAAGGGGGCTCTCGCCTTAATCGAGAACCCGTTCAGCTCAGCGAGGAGCAAGCACATCGACGTGCGGTTCCATATCATTCGCGAGCTATTCAAGTCGGGCAAGATCAATGCAGAGTATGTTCCGACTGGAGAGCAGCACGCCGAATGGCTGACCAAGGTCCTTGGCAGAGAGAAGTTAAGAGTACCACCGGAAGGCTAAGGTGAACCTACCGATGTAGTGTTCTCTTGTTCTGTTTGGTTTATGTGGTGATTTTAGCACTTGGCATATATAACCACGGTACGTCACGCAGGAAGCGTTGTGCCGGCGCGTCACCCGCGGCTGGAGCCTAGAAACGCCGAGAGCGTTGCTTCGGGTGTGTAATCAGCGTGACCGGTTCAATCTGTCCTGCCTTGGTCTTGTCTTGGAAGTGCGGCCGTTGGAATCCTCCGTGATAGCGACGGTTTTCTATATTTAGTCCAGGGTGTTAGACGATGGTATTTGATCCGGTTGGCCGGGTTTTCCCTCGAGCCTGTTGTTGCTTTGAGTCCCTTTGGTAGATCAGGGGTATCCATGCCCCACGTTAGGTTTGGCATTCGCGTGCAAACCGGAGAGGGTGTTCGTGTGTTTGGATATGGACTGGTTAGATCTACCGGCAACAACAGAGGGCACGCAGATGGGGCATATGTACACCTTGAATGGTTGCATGTGCGGGGACCCCTCGAACTCCAAAGGGACTTCTTCTCCCTACTCCCCTTGCGTGTCAAATACAAGAGATAAAACGTCTTCCCCTTCCAAGTAAAGGACATATACGAACATGAAGTACTCGACTGGAGAGTCGATTTCGATTAGATGGATCATTTGGTATATGAGCAGTCTACATTTCGGTCACACGCATCCCTTGATCTGAAAGTTGAATTGGGTGACACGGCTCACTTGATCAAAGATTTTTTATTTTTTTTCGGGGATGGCGCTGACTGACAACACTATTTTCAATTTGAGAACATCTGTTCTCGAACTTCCAGAAAATAATGTTCCTTGTTCCAACCATCCTAGAATATCTCCGGAAGCTCGCTTTTCAACACTCAACGCTTCTGGCAAATTCATCTAATGCTATTGCTGCGGGTCAGTACGATGAGCATTGCCGATGACACCGTCCACAGATTGCGTTACTGACAACGAACCAAGACGGGATAGACAGTCGTACCATCAGTTTCGGTTAAAATATCCCTGACATACTGGGCTACTGTGCATATGGACACGTCAATTTCCCCGACATGGTATTGATCCAATCCCACGAAGCTCCTACAACAAATACTTGTTGTAAATCCACCAAAACGCTCCTTGAGTTACACGTCAAATGCATTGCCCACATGTGGCCGAAGCAAAAGCACATCACGGTTGCCTTGCGTGTTTTGACGGCCCTAAAGCCAGCAACGGCAATTTCCAATCGGACGGTTGGACTGTCCATGAAACACAGGCGCGGCAACACGGACGAGTTCCGAGGTGTCGGTGCCACTCCGAACGCCTAGCAGTCATGTGGCAAACACACGTTCAGTCTTTTGACAGGCAATTCTGGAGGGTGTTCTACCTCTCTGCACTTCAAGCTCTTCACACGTGCAACTGTGGAGGAGAACGACGATCCGGTTTGGATAATGACGGAAGAGTCCATCAGATACAGGTAGTCGATGAACGCGTTCAAGGCCGTGGCATTCGGATTCTTGCTGAAAGTCGTGTGGGCATCCAGATCGTCTATACCGAGGTCAACAAACCCTGCCGTAACATCGTGCTCAGCAGCAAGCGCGGTGCAATTGCGCGCCATGCTTTTGCTGCGAGAGCGAAAAAATGGCGGGAACATGTAAGAATGATATATGACGCAGGCGAGAAGCAACGGAGAAGCGGCAGACAGCACAATGCGAAAATTAGAAAAATCTGGCGTGTGGCGGCAAGTATGAATGGCACTATTCTGGTGTAGTGGATGGTGCAACACGGCGGTTTTCGTACACGGCGACCCTTCGATTTCAACAATACCCCCCAGGGTCGCAAACTACGGTAATAGGGAAAGGGGCACAGAGTACGGCAGTGATACCGATTCTTGGATCGCGACGACAGCATGCCGTACATACCTGTTCGACGATATGTATACTGGCATTTTAGGAGCGTCTTCGTGAAACATCTTCGGGCACATCTTCTCCGCGGCGTCGGTGGCAGACAGAAAAATCGGGACCACGGTAGTTGATGACTGCCCGTGTAAAATATAGGTGTGCACATCGGGATTGAAGGAATGCTCGCTCTCCCCATCGGATGTCCTGACATGCCACGCCACATAGTCCTTGGGGCGAGGGCCGAAGCCAGAAGGCGTCCACGGATTGTGAGCCTCTAGGCTGGCTATCATCGAAGGGCTGCGCCAGCAATACCATATTTGGTTTCAGGTGGTCATGGGATAAGGATGGGATCATCATCTGATCAGTCCGGAAGCTGTCCGTAGGATTATGAAAAAGAAGCGCACAACAGCCCGGGGTCGATTTCCTTCCAGGTTTCCTTGCACGGCGAGTGATAACGCAAAGGTGCTACTGGCTGAGCCTACAGACGGCATTCCTTGAAGCACCTGTATCAACATTACAGGCGGGTAAACCAGATACTGGTATAGCGAGCATCGCTCACGGATAGCGACCCAGGTACTCTGCAAGGGGGCCAAGGCCCCCGTAACATACGGACGGCTGGTCTTGGAAAAAAATTGTACCCGTTATAGTTGGCGACGTCTATATGGTGAAAGTTAGTCATACAAAACAGAACAATATATTACGCTGATGTTGACGAGAGCTACCCGCCAATTTCGCGGCAAAAGACAGTCAGTCCCACCGCCGCCCGACGGGATCTACACGTCCCTTCAACCCGAATCCGGCCATGGGCGACTGCACACAAAGACTGACTTTCTGAAAGCAGACACAATTGTCAGGGAGCACCGTGCACGACCAAACGCCTGCCGTACCTGCGTCGCAGTAACATGTTCCATGCACATGTTTCGGGAGGAACAACCGCAGAGCCAGCGATAGCTTGGGAAAGACGTCGCAGACTGCTCCACCTCTCTTTCACTGCAACGGCCATTTCTGCCAAGCTTGTATCGGGGATGCCGGTTTGAATTGCAAGGGCTTCTAGCTGCTGGGAAGAGAGTACCAAATTACCATCCGAGAACTTCAAAGGGTAAAGACGGTCGACTTCGGCACCTGAATCACGAGTGTATGGGTAGTGAAACACCGGGAATCGGTTTGCAGTTAGCGTTAGTCAGGAAGCCAATTCTGTTTGCCTCGGCTCGGCCACAATTTCTAAGCGAACATAGTGTTCGCAGAGCGGGTTGCACGTCATTCACACTTTCGCACGTTACCAACCTAGAGTCAACTCTTCCGCCTTTTGAACAACCGTCGTCGGATCCAGGTCCCACTTGATTGATGCTGTGTCGAATGCCGCTCGAAATCCAGGAAATTTATCCCACTTGAGAAACAGCGCCACTTCGAGTAGCCTGGCCGTCTAGGAAAAGGCAAGAAAGGGGTGGAATCTCGTGACGTAGCGGGGTTAAACGTTTGATGGACAGGGCGTTCGACGAAGCAAGGCCGTGAAGTCGAATTTTCTCCTTGAACAACGGCCCCGACGCAACACCGGTAGCACATGTTGCGATGAGAACAGCATCGCGCTGACAACGGGAAGATTGAGATCATGTCATTGGTGGCGGTGTCACCAATCAAAAGACAGCTGCCCGTTTCGTTTATTTAACGCTGTGTCGAAGGCCACGAAAAACCTCCAACAGTGTTATATTTATTTTTCCGCCATGTTCGGATCACTTCCATGTTGAATGTGCCCCTCTCCAGAAAATCCAACAAACTCAAAAGGGTATCGGTTGTTCACGGAGAAAAACTATCCACCATCCTCATCGTTTGGCAACATGATGCGAGGAAATACGTGGTCAGGTCAGAATGGACGACCGGGCATTTATTATTGTCGGCTGGATAGGATCCTCAGCATGTCGACCAAAAATATGTCTTACCTCACGAGGGAGAATAATCACGTCACAATCACGAACATAATGGTATATGTCTTTCATCTATTTCCCCCCGAACACTTGCTTTCGTACCACGAACTGAAATAACGACACACTTCGCGCTTGCCTATCTTGTACAGGTGTAAGGTCATCTTATGAAATGTCACCCTGAATGAACTGCAGGATTACCACAGTATTTGCATGACACAGCCATCGCACTTTGTTTAACACAGCATGACCTTGATGAGGTTGCCGAGAGTGATGAATAAGTTGCCCACAGACGGAAAGATGTCAAACACGAGCACCGTGCCATTGGCGATGGCCGCCTCTTGAACAGCAGGCCAGGAAGTCCACAAAGGGTGACAATCGTCTCCCGTGGTGTGGACGAATCGATCATTTCCTTTCTCGGTTTCTTCCTGGAGCGCAACATCCACCGACGAGCCAAGCTCGGTAGAATCATTCTTCTTGGCCAGAGGCTTCACCTGCAGCTCGGTACTGACATTTCAGACAGACAAGTCAACGTAGTTTGGTGAGAATTCCATGGGACATGCGGCCCGAACATATTTTTCGTCGCCACGAAGAGTACATTCGGTATCGGCACAGGATTATACGCGACACAATCAGGCATTCAAAACGACAATGGCGAAGAGCGCCGCTAGAAACGTATATTGGTCGAACAGTCAGAATAAAAACGCGTTCATTGATGGAACAGTTTTGGATTGTGACTTCACTAGTTGTTCGAAAACCTGGGGTCAATAGGGAAGAAATTCGAACCCCGTTCTCTCTCATCCCTTTGAGAAGAGAGCGCGAACGCGAAGTGGTGTAGCATGCCGATGAGCGTGCGGAAGCTGCAGAGCGTGCAAGAAAAGGAAGGACAGCAGTGGCCGCGCAACGTAGGAAGCCGCAGTTACGCTTGATGCCGGTCGTCACGCGAGCGCGATCGACAGGCGAGGGTGGCGCCCCTCTCGACGAGGCCAAGATGGCCAGTCTCCGCAGACTGAAGTATGGGCAAAAGGACGAGCAGCAGCGGCAGCCCGACGAGACCGCAGATGATTAGCAACAACTGTGAGCGACGATTGGTCATCTGAACTGGTGAGGGTTCGCGAGGATTGTCGCAAGCACCTCGGCGAAGTGCGGCTCGACTTGACAATATCCCGGTCCGCGACATTCATCACCGACAACTACACAGCTTCCGCGTCGAAGTGGTTCGACGCCGTTATCAGATTTAAACCCACCCACTTCGCGCCGCCGGCCGTCACGGCGGACTTCCCGCCGGTGGTCACCATCGAACGGACGAAGACGTCTCGCTTCATCGGCAGGGGCGAGGGTCGGCACGGCAGTGTACCATCGCCCACTACGGGGCGGGCAGCAGTTTCTATCGCCGTCAAAAAGCGATGCCGCGGGTCTACCGCGGCAAACAGATTTGCGAGCTCGAGTATCGGCGGGGGCGGAGGCGAAGGCGGGGTTCTGACATCGCCGGACACCGCAACGGGGGATGGGGCCAGGGGCGGGACGCGCTTGGCAGGAGCGGACGGTAAAACTCCCAATGCTGCCGATTCCTTCACCCATTTAGCCGGCCAATAAAGGTGCCCGTCTGCGTAGCTGGGATGGAGGAGGCTACCCCAGGCAGCAGAGAGAAAACACGGACAACGGGACCCCAGGACGACCGAGCCAGCAGAAGCTGAGCTACTATCGATAAGCAGAGACGAAGTTACCAGACCGCAGTCAGGCGTGATAGCATACAGCGGTGCAGCTACTCTTGTGGTGGAGTTGTTGTCGTGTCATGCGACGTTTACCTGGCTCTGGACCGTTGGCTTCGTAGGGTCTTGGTAGAGCAGAAAGAGTGAAGTTTAGCACTGCCTTCGTGCGGCTAGGGATACGATCGCGAACCGGGGGATCAAGTTGGGATACCTTTGGCGGATTGGAGGGACGAAGGCTTCAGGTTGAGGGGGAGACATTGCAGTACGTGATATTCAGAGAGAGGAGCAATGATGGCGGGTGCGTACAAGCTGTGCAATAAAAACATCGTAGAGGATTCGCGACCGATGTGTTGGAACTCACGGGCGGTAGCAGCAAGGAGACAGCCGCGAGAGCGAACTGTACACAAAATTAGTCGACCTCGATATGGTTGTTGAAGAATGTTGTGTACAAATGGGGCTTGTTCTGTCGGATCTCCTACGTTTGCAGTCGTAGTCACCCGGCTGGTATTATTTGCGGGGAGTGAGACAGCTTTGAAAGAGTCAACGCCGCGCCTCGCAGTTAAGGTGGCTGGCAAGACGACGGGCGTTCCGTGTGTCTCACTCCCAAACGTGTCTTCTAGAAACCGTAGAAAATATTGAAGCAATTCGAAAGAAAACAACAATATAGCGGGGATAAATTCGTCGCGACAGAGAAAATTCAGAAAATGGCCTGTTCGAAAGAATAACCGTGGGACACAATTTCAGCCTAAAATGACGGGCAGACTCAGGGCTAACCTAACCTGAATCGTCGTTCAAAGGTTGACGGTCTGTGATGGTAAACATGGCTGTGACGAATGTTTGAAGCCACTCGGTTCCGGCGCAGGTTTCGAACTGTTTTCATAGACCGCGCGACCTTCGATGTTTCAACTCCAGTACAAATACCCAAAACATACCAGCACGCTCGACGTGTCTTACGGTGACCTCTACTGATCACCGCAGAAGCCCAATGCTAACCCCAACCGGGTGTTTTCTTTCTTTTCCAAACTCCAGGCGTGCCCTGCTGAATCGAACCACCGAAGAAGAAAAGCCGCACATAGACTATTCCCCAAAACTGTTTCTTCCGTGCCCTGGGCAGCGGGCAGCCGTTGCTTGACTGTCGCCGATCACACAGCAGTCAGTGCTTTGTGCTGCCAATCTGAACCCTGACAACACATGTGAGACGTGCTTGAACTAAGATACACACTGATCTGCCGTGTACGCACGCCACAATAGATGTGTGTGCTGTACAGCCGCTGTAGAACTCACGGTTGGTTGCCGCTCTGTGTACAAAATCGTGCGCTGCTCAAGATACTGCATATTATCTACAATTCCTCACCACACTCATCCGATCATGATCATTGCTCAAGTGTGAGGATACATGTACGTTCCGTTGGTCAAACGTTTCGGCGGTCGGGGGCGGCCCAAGGCTGTCGCATATTCAGTCTCACAGAAAGGTGTGCGGCGTGCGCAAGAAAAAGAAAAACGAAAAAAATATACCACATACTCTTTATTTTCAAGTAATTTGACGGAATGAATTCTCGGATATAACATAGGGTAGTATGTTGTATTGTGCTGCCGAGTACAATGGCGGACGAACTACGGTTTCCCCCTAGGAGTAGCTCGTTTATGTTTGTTCAGAAGGATCGAGCTCGTGCGTGAAAAAACAGTCTCTCGTGGGTCGGCTCATACTAAATAATCGATGATTTTTTTTACCAGTAGACCGTCGGTAGACTAAACGACAGCAAACAATATATATACATGTGGTCCGCACATTGTACTCGTAAAACGACAACGTCGGCTGTATCAATGAGTGATTTTGGTGTGGGCTATGCACCAACACAGTAATGGGAAAATTGCATACAATCTCCCTCACTGCTGACATTTTCGCGAAATCGCCCAAGTTCCGTCCATGCGCCGTCCATGGGCACACGAACTACCCGCGAGGTGCTTACCGTGTGAACTTCAACCCAGAACGTAGACAGCGACAACCCAGCACGTGTCATGTGGGCTTGGGGTCAGGGTTAGGGTTATACATAGTACAACGGACGGGTGGCTCGAAAGGACGATTCGCAGGGATGCCGCGCCGAACACGGCAAGGGGGAAATCTGGACGGAAGATAATATCTGCGGTAGCTCCGTTTGGTGGTGAAGAGACCATACCGCTCGGCCAAGAGTCGGGTCCACCACTCCGTATCGTGATTCCTGCGATAACTGATTCTTGAGAAAGGGGCGACCTAATTTCATCGAACTGCAGTCGCATTGAGGCTGATACCTCTTCGTGGGACCCCGTAACATCGACTGAAACTCCATCTGTAGGTTACACTCGAATCTAGTCGCAACCGAAGGGACAAAGGAGAGATTCACGGGAAAATTGTTGACTCAACGCCTGCTTGGTCTGGTTAATGACCAATGTCGGTTGTCAGCCAGCCTACGGAATGAAAGACGGATAGAAGTGTAACTCATGCCAAATATTGCGTATCGTACCTCTACAGAAGCACTACTCATGATCGATCTCCTTTGCCTCTGCAACATCTCGAGCATAGAGTTTTTCCCACTGATATTTTTGTGAGAATATCAACAGTTTCAAACAATGCCGCTGTTTCTTGTCAGCAATTTTCGATCTCCTTCCGTGGCATTTGGCCGGTCCTTCGAGTAACCTCACGACAAATATTTGAACATGTGATACTCCTTCCCAACGATTCTCTCTATTCCTTGGGAATATGTTTTCCCGAGACATGTCAAAGTAACTGCCAAACGCGTCGAAAAGAAAAATACAAACCGCGACGAAAAGGTCAGGCTAACGAAGTACAATACAAAACATGGCCAAAACCACGTGCTGTAACACTGCCCGTTAAGGAACTGCCGACATATTGGCGTAAGAATGACGAGGTGGAACTATCATCGACGGCTTCAGAAGCGCTGACCTTGATTTTCCACTATCGTCTTATGTTGTTGCTCGATAAATCGGAAAAACAACGTTGCCGCACCCCATCGTGTGCATGGCACTTACAAACGCGACAGTTTTTCACCTGGAAGCTTCCTCGTCCTCCAATGCCCTCCGCATGTTTCCGCGATAGCTTTTGTCGCTGTCCGCCTCACCACCAAATGCGTAATCTGCTGGGTTTCACAGTAGTGATGCTGATTTGTTCCTGAAACAACCTCGGCAGCCACGGAGCTGCCGGCCTTATGCAATTCATCCCATACTGTATTCGGGAGCCGCGAAAACCTTCGACATACCGTAGGCTGCATGAGGGTTAGCATTCTGGGCCGATATTCAAAGCACAAATTCTCGACTGGATAATTGGAACCGTCGCGTCGAGCGTTTTCCCAGAACGGGTCACTTGAACTCGGTATGCTCTTCGTTGTGGAGTAATCAAGCTTTGAAATCGGTCCAGCGGGTGTGGTGTCTTATTCAACCTACGGTAACCGTTGGTTTATAGGGGGGAGGGGTCCAAGTCGTCCAAGTCGATTATACACCCTTCTAATCAAGCAACCACACCAACAACATCCGGTCGGGCATGCGGGGCACTTACATCCGTTGCAGTCGATCCACCCGGGATCCTTGACGCCATTGCTGTCGTTGCCGCGCGTCTCGCGTTGGCCTTCGAATGCCCACCACGTGCTTGAGGTTGTCCGGTCCTTGCATATGGGAACGTTTCATGGTGGCATTTGAGTTGGAGCCAAATGTACGTGATGTTACCTGAATGAATGAATGATGTTACCTGAATTTGCATGCAAAAGACCTAGTTCCCTCGGTTGCTCCGCCGTTCAATTGATGTTCGAGTAAATGGTGTTGATGATAAGTCGGGAGGTCGAATCTCATTGGAGAGCTCCGTAAATTCGGTTGCCGTGGTACCCTCGTTGTTCAAAATGTTCCGCATGCCGACGGGTATGAATGAAAGAACAAGCTGCTGAACAGCTCTTGTCACGACTTGCGATCGAGGGCGCTCTTCGGTCGTCGGTTGGGACCACTGGTGGAGGGTGCCGGCGACGACAGCAAACGCCGAGCGAGCTCGAAGAAGCTGGAAAGCCTATCTCGCTTTGCCGAAAACGAATAGCAGCGCGCTCACGCCCTAGTATGCATATGTTCGTACACGGACAAGGGCCTACCGATGCTTCAGAGCACCACGCGCACCGTCTCGTGCCGCAAATTATTTGTCGAGGAGCGGGGTACCCAGTCTTCGTCAGAGAGGGACGTACGTTGTTCGTGCAGACGATCTGCCGAAGAACAAACAACCGTGTCGTTTTCGCCACCACGGCATCCGTACCATGCCGGAAGTCTGGCTGTCTGTGGGCGGTCAACACCTGCACAATTCAAGTCAAGGTCGTACCACGAGGGATCAAGGTAGAATTATCGAACGAAATCTGAAACACCTGGCAAACCCGCTAAATGATCGGGAACAAGCGAGTTTTTCGAACGACCATCGAGGGCGACATATCTGTGAATAGCAACGAACTTTGTTAGGGACGTGACAGGCGGGGAATGGGATACTGCATCCAGATGATGCACAAGATTGGTCGCCCTCATAACTCGCTCGAACAGTGTGCAGAGTCCTTCCATGTCGCACAGGGCAACCAAGTGGTATACCAGCACAGCAAGGACACAAGGAGGAGGCGAGGCCACGTTCGAAAAGGACCTGATTGAATGTAAAATAGACTTCGTTTCAGTAGCAGCCAAGCAACCAATCTTGCTGCGTAGCCATACGCATACATTGTCAATGGTCATAGACCGCAGAAATTCCATGATCCCTATCGACTTTTCACCGGCCAACGTTCCTTGCCTACCTTCCAATATCCAGCAGAAAGGATGGATCCCAGTCCCGTGTTTAAGCGCAACGCTTGTAGCGCCACGTGCCCACGGCGAGAGCTCCATCGCCGGCGTAAGGCCCAGTTCAGCGCGAACGCCGGAAACACGAGATTGATCTATTTCATGGGTTGCATGGAAACATTAACACGCCAATCATTGCGCCATCTGTGCTCCACGGGTTTTTACATATTCTTATGTCCAACATGATTGGAAAAACAACACCCCACGACCGCTAGGTGCAAAACATGTTCAAGTGCAATAGTGGGGAATCGGGAAAGCGACATATGTTGTTGTGTCATTATGAGTGCCTGCACACTATCCTCATATGTGTCGGACAATAATTCGTATTGATCTTGCAACTCTGAAAGAGGGACAGGGTGTGACATGTACTTAACAAGCACTACAATAACATGAAATATCGTGTTGTATTTCAACAGTACTCTTTGTACCGTACGTGGCCCAGTGACGTGAGTTACACGTATTGAAGAAACAATACAGATCAAAGTACAGTCTTCAATACATTTGTAGGGGAAATATTTTTGGCAGGAGTCCGTGCAATACGTGTTGTTCAACATGTCACACTCGAACATTGAAACTTCAGCACTTCCACATATGACTTCAATACCTTTGGCGTGCAAACACGACGCCCCGAAAACGATATTTGCACCATGTCTTCAAATGTCAATACTACGTCATCTCTGGTGTTCAATATGTGTGGCCTACGGATAATCAATACCTCGAGCGAAAAAAAGTCCAATACGTGTTGCCAGTACAATACATCCATCTACAGGAGCCGTGTGCAGACGTATTGCGCCTTCAAACCAAAAGTGCGACTGAGGCTCAACATGTGTTGTTGCGGCATGCTCCAAGGGAGCCCAAAACGACAGAAAACCCCCGTTAAAGGCAGTCATGTCAACATAAAGTATCGAAAATGTATTGGCGTGTTGTGTTGTCTACAGTAGAGTATTCCAGAGCGCTCTCAACACCCTCCAATCCCCCCTCGCCTTCACGGGAATTTGCTGTGAATTTCCCACAACAGATGGATGCCGCATGGGGTCCGAAAGGACAACACAAGTATTAATATCCCGAACCTTTCTCAGGTTCGCGCAACCCTCCACCTCCCAATATCTATCCGACACGAGACTCTCGCTTCTTCGCCGACAAACACCAAATGAGGAGGCAAAGAGGCCGAGCTGTGTTGAAACTGCCGCTTCGCTTCCCGTCTACTACTACTGCTGTAGTCCATGTCAGAGCTGGGTCCGGGCTCCTCCTCCTCTTCGAGCTGTGCCACCTTTCACCTTCGAAGGTTCAGTCAGACGGGTGTGGATCGCTGCCGGTATGTGCTGAGCATCGAGCTCAGGAATGCAGTAAGGATAAGGTGACGGGGGTCCACCGGAGACCGCTTTCTCGTCTTTGCACTATCTGCGACGCAGATTCTGGCTCGAGCACTGCCGATGCTGGCGGAAGCGCGAGAATGTCCTGCGCGATGATCTTC
This sequence comes from Ectocarpus sp. CCAP 1310/34, assembly GCA_902602495.3. NCBI lineage: Eukaryota > Phaeophyceae > Ectocarpales > Ectocarpaceae > Ectocarpus > Ectocarpus sp. CCAP 1310/34. The sequence goes on along the minus strand of CACKRE030000093.1, from coordinate 43,344 downwards.
AGCGATGGGCAGATCGTGTCCGTGTTAAACTCGGTCGAAATCTGGACACGAACAAACACGTAGTGAGTAAGCACCAGCTACATTTCTTCTAGTTTTCTATGAGTGCTAATCCATGCAAAGCGCATATATTCGTTTACTTTCTTCGTTCGCTTTATCTTCTCCTGTGGGCGAGAAGACCTCAAGAAGAGAAAATTCCACTTCGACATCACCCCATCCCCTTACCTTATGGGCGTAGAATGGCTGAAGTCGTTTGATACAAAGCCAACCCCACGACTCGACTTTCACTAGAAGTCGTACAAACGGATACACAGCGGATCGGGCACGCCGCTGCAGCGCCGGCCTACCTATGGGTAGGCCGAGTACAGTATGCTCACTACTGCATTCCTTCACGTTTTCACCGCCGTTTGTGAATCCTGGCGTGGTGAATCCTCCGACGGTACACGCTTCCAGCTGCGGCTGGTAGAATGGCAAATATTCCAATGGCGACCATAGCCGCATGATGGGATTCGCTGCCCCCGGAGGTGCCACTGCTGCCCGTTCCGTTGCCGCCTGTGCCGTCGCATTTTTTGCCCGAGGTAGTATCATTGCTGCCCGTGGCCGCTGCCTTCCGGGCTCGTTCTTCGGTGATCGGCTCTTGCCGTACTTGTTTCCGTAACGCTTCGAACCTTCCGCGTGTCCACGGCAGTCGCCGCAAGGTCCTCCACCGGTCGTTCCTCTACCGTCCACGCACCAGGCTTCTCCTTCCCACGTTCCGGCGCGACCTTGAAAATCCTCAGCGGAACTTCGAGGTTCAGCGTGTTCGTATGGAGCGCAAGGAGGTTTTTCGTCTCCCTTGGCGGCATAGGGGCTCGCTGGTGGACTGGTAGTACTTGATTGTGTTCTTCATCTCCTTCTGGATGCTGGAGACTTCCTCCAACTACCAAGAAAGGAGGATTACTGAAATCGCAGGCGCCGCCAGTCGGACAGCGGTGTTGCTGGTGTTGCTGTGAAGTTCGAAAGGTCTAACCCTGAACCCTTACGCTTTCAGCCCATAGTTGCAAAACACCAATTTTGACCGGAAGTTTTCACTCTTGTTCAGAGAAGGGCACTACCGAGAGGCTAGAAACAATATGAGGTTTTGTGCGTACGATGATGGTGCGGCACGGACGGGACAGATAGATGCATCCACAACAACGTTAAACAAAGGCATCACTCACAGGATACGTTGTTGGCAACTTCTTAATTGTAAATGCAACCCCCTCAAAATTTCTCGCACAACAGGCATGCCCTCTACAGGTCCTGACAGGGACCTCTCGTCCGAGTCTAACCTCTTTGTGATTGTCCAATAAGGGGAAGCGTGTGTCCCAGTGGCCAAGCTACAAGCTGTTGACGCTTGATGAGCATGACGTCTAAGACGTTTGTGATGCTGACCTATCGATATTGGTATTGAAGAGACGCCCGTCCCCGCCATCGGCGTTGACCGCCTCCACGGTAAAATCCTCCAGCTGGGTCTGTTGAGCGCGCAAGGAACAAAAAAAGGACCACGGACAAACTCCAAACATGCGTTACAATCTTGGCACGTGGATGGATTTCCTACGAGCGCACACTCACATTCTGCGTATCAGAGGGAAGCAAAACGCCCGCGCAAACTCTAAAGCTGCGACATCCTTTCAGGGGGCTCTCCCCCTTCCCGACCTCGCGGTAGACAATAGAAGAAAGCGGTTGAACACACCAACTCCGCGCCCAAGTCATCAAAGAACGATTGATCTCCCCGTCTGAGTTTGATGAAACGCTATCGGCATTCACGAGGGACACAGTGCTGGCATTGGTGTTTGGTTTTGTCCTCCACAAAGAACCAACATTACAAAAATCATGGCCCTTACGTCATGTTCATACTTAACCACAAACAACGAGGTACAAACAAATGAAGAACAAGGTCCGCAGCAGGGATGCTCCGAGCAGCTATAGCTATGCATACGAGAAACCAGAAAATAGATAGGGCGAGTCCGTGTCCGTGCCCCTACTAGTTACACCGGCCTCTTCCATCGCGGAGATATTCACCGACTCTGTCGTTCTTTCCCAAGTATTTCCCAAAAGTGTGAGGGGCTCCGGAAAATGTATGCAGCTTTCCTTCCGATCCAACAAAAATATATCAAGCGTTGCTGAAGGTATACCTTCGCTCTGGCGCATTGGTTCACAAGCTAAGCCACCTCCTTGCAGTCGGCTCTGGCGCATTGGTTCACAAGCTAAGCCACCTCCTTGCAGTCGGCGACCAACTCTTTGCACATCTCGGTCTTGGTGATCTTTCCGCTGCCAGTGTCATCGATGGTCGCACTGTTGAAAAGATGGAAGGGGCACCAGAGCCGTGGCCACGTACTTCCAGCCCCAGTCCTCTCGTGCTGCCCCCCGTCGGTCGTCGCGGTTGCGACTTTCTCCTCCTTCAAACCAAACTGCTCGGACACCTGGTTCGCCCACAGCTTAAATGCTGCGTTCTGGAAAAAACCCTGGCGATGTAGGGCCCAGGGTCGGGAGCGTGTCAACGAACAAAGTGTACCATAGTTTGTATTTTTACGGCGGTTGAACCGAATCCCCACGCCTGGCAACAAGAGCGCCATACCCTTGCTGTATACACTCGAGCGGCCACTCCTTCAGCATTCATTCACGTATAGCCGAGCGTGGGTGGAACTACTAATACTTTCGGCGTTGTGAGCAGAAACCGATTCGTATATCATTCCGGCGTTGTTCGAGATCGCGGCGCTCAAACGCAAGACGTGCGTGGGCCTTCGTGACAAGCCACAACGTAGGTACGACGAGGAGAGTGGAAAATTTGGTGTGCAAGATCACTTTCGTTGGAGCTAAAGAACCAGTAAGCTCTGCCGCGTATGCGTTGGCGACAAAAGCAAGACGAGCAAGCCTCGTGTCGAACTGCAACAAGCAATACTTCACACAAAAACAATAGACACAAACCCTTTTTACGCACCACCCCATAAAACAAGGACGACCCGCAGATCTGTGCGGAGCGTCCGTAGGGTAGCATCGCATATAACAACATATTCGCCTGATTGAGAGCGAAGTATCTGATTGAGAGCGAGAGCCAAAAAAATTGAAATTTCGGGTCCAGACGCCTCTTGCCATTTCTTGGCAAGTAGGGGACGGGCTATTCCAAGAAGCGGTGCAAATTGAAGGTCTCATCAGCAGCTTCGCGAGCATATGCGTGTCATCGTCATCGGATGCTGCAGCGAGGAGCTAGACAAGTTGCTAGATTTGCCCAGATTGGCTATTTCTGCTCAAACTGTTTCAGGGCGGTATCGCGTCGGGCGGTGGGCTCTGCTGTAGCTTCTGCTCCCCGCTGTAGCTCCACAACGAGAGACTCCCACAGGATGACCAGGGTAGCGGCTTGAAGCTACGGGCTAGCCCTTCAATTCAAGCTACACAGCAAGCTCCACCTCTCAGTGGTAGTCCGGCTACAGCGTATCGCGCAATCTCGCTCTCAATCAGATGCTACGCTCTCAATCAGGCGAATATGTTGTTATATCTCGTTGATCGTGTGCTTCGCCTGTAGACCATAGAGCAAGCGTGCGGACAGCAGATGGACGTCAGATTGGTCTGATGTTGATGTTGCGCAAACCATCTCGGTACACAACTCGTCTAGCGGGTCGACCAGTTGAAGTGTCCAAATCCTTCTCACCCGCTCCTCGTTCAGGCTTCTGACGTCGATGATGTCGTTCATCATCCCCATGTATTAGCGCCGCTCTGAAGTTGACATGAAATCACCTCTCCTGGTTTTCCGTTATGATGGGGTCGGCCTGGTTTTCCATGAAGACGGGGTCCGTCTTCCCATGGGCAGCCATTATGCATAGACAATTACTTCCGTATTCTCGTCCTTCGGTCGTTGCATCACTACTAATTCATTGTGCGTCGCCTCCGCTGTGCAAAACAAATGAGAACGAACGATTTTTCCTTTGCGCAACAACACATTTTCGTTCCTCATATTACAAAACTCAACCCGCACACACTTGCCATCGCCGTACAACCTACGAGCTTAGCGGCGACCGCGAAGCGCCCTTCGACATACTGAACGAAACACACACACAATTGCTTTCGCAGTGCACATGAGTGTCATGTGCAGCCTCCCTTTCAAGTGATGGGAAACTGCGCAAGAGCCCGCGCACAGCCCAGGATCAAAAATAACAAAAGAAACGTCCACGGCCACATGCATATTCTTTGTTCCTGTTGTTGAATTTTACAGTTAGTTCCACTTCTTTGGTCCGACATCTGTCACATATGCATACGGAGGAATAAAATTCCTTGTAAAATCCACGTTCGGGCAGCAGCGTGGCTTTGTGACGACACGCTGCCCGCGTAGAAGACCGCACGACCGCGTCACCCCGTACAAGTAGAGCCAACATCATCTTTGATATACCTACTACCCGGTCTGATGGAGGGGTGTCAATGATTAAATCGAACACAACAGTTGTGTATAAATTAATCATTTCGACTCTTTTGGTCGTTACGTTCTCCTTAGATTTTCTTCTGCATGGGACTCAAGAAGACCCGTCGGTACATCGCCCGCTATGCGTGGGTCTCGCGAGACATTGGTGGTGCGTGTGCTGGCCAACTTAAGTCGCTGGGACTGGCTCCACTTCTAGGGCCTGCGAGCCCGAACAAAACTTCAGGTGTATGGACTACATGAACATTGCAATCACTGACGGGCGGGGTGTTTTCACTTTGGCGGTCTGCTTACTTATTGCAGCGCGTGTCTTGTCCATGATCAGGTTTGCGCTTTTTGTCTGTGTTGCGAGCATCCACGATTTTGCCAGACCAGCAGGGCGCTGGAGGTCAACACACGTGGTACATTGCAGCTTAATCAAGACGCACAGATCCCCCCACGAACATTCAACAGCCTTGGCATCCGAAAGGTTTCGGTGGTAACTGAGTGATAATATTTTCAACCAGCAACCCACAGCACAGCAAGTCCCGCGCGTGCCACAAGCACAGCACAGGTGTCAACCACAGATGTAAACGGCGGTTTCTCATGGCCGCAAAGGGGGCAAGGCTTGTTGTTGCTCGTGGGAACACACCACACGACCAAATGGAAAAAATCAAATACGTGGTAGCAGTCTTCGTCTGTCTGTCACCGTTCTTGGGCACGTTGGGCACCCCTTTAATCTGTTGTTGATGTTGCGCGAATCGGTACTACCCTCAAAGTACACCGAAAGACATCGCGCGCAAGCGAAATGTCATGACGGGATTAAATCAAATACCCCGGATACGATGCAAATACCAGGCAAATTCTCTACCTTGCACGCACAATTAGCACTACCGTCGACTGGGAGTGATGTACAATGTTGCCTTTTTCCTGACCTAAAACTTGTATTTGCAGACCAGAAGGTGTTGTACTTTGGCAAGGGACTCGAGACACTTTGTTCCCCCTTGCTAATGAATATCTTTACTTCCGACAAGATACGTCCCGCCACCTGCCTTCCAATCTCCTCGCGCCCCGTCCACATAGGAGAAAACAAATAGTAAATCGTCCGCATGGCAATTATTTGCGACACGAGCTCTGTAAGGCCCATGTTATTGGCTTCCAAATCTTTATCTTCCTTTCTTTGGACAAATGTTGACTTTTTCCACCTTTTGGGCAGTCTATTTCCCACACGAGTGCGAATAAGCTTTTCGACCTTTCGAGAAAAGTCACAGCTTTGCCTGAGATGCATACAGACCGCCTATTTGTTCGCCAAGGTCCACGTTTGATTTTTTTCCAGCAGAGCAAGATGTTGAAGATTCGGCCGAAAGGCCAATTCGGAGCAAATCTTGGGCCAAGATCTGTCCAAAGCTGGTGTTGGAAAAATCTTGTGTGAAAATTGCACAACTTGAAAAAATCAAACCTGGGCCCTGGCGAAAAATGTAGGCGATCTGTAGACACCTCAGCCAAAGCTGCAGCTGATTCGCATTCGTTTGGGAGGCAGACTGCCCACAAGGTCGAAAAAGCCAAAATTTGTCCAAAGAAAGGAAGGTAGAGATTTGGAAACCATAAACATGGGCCTAAGCGCATGTTTAATATTGTCGAAGAGTGACAAACTGACTTGCCCCCCTTCATCCTCGTCATTCCCATCTCCAGTGAAGTATTGTTGGGCATACTCAAATCGAAACCAGACTGCAAGTTCAGGACCGCCGCTGCATTCGCAGTTTGAAGACAAGTCATATTCGTGCTGAGACCCATGTTTATGGCCTCCAAATCTTCGCGAAAATGTTACAACAGAATTGTCAAGATTCGCGAAACAAGATTTTTTTTCAATTTTTTTGGAAGAAAAACTTGGGCAAAATCTTCCCAAAAATGTTTCAAAGTTGCAAAAGTAGCTCGTTCGACAATATGTTCGAGCAACAATAAAATGGGGCAGGTCGCGAAAATCTTGTCCAAGAGCGGCGAGATTAATAGCCGACCGCCCCTTCCGTCCTAAACACCAACCACTGCGCAGCGCACACTCAACTTAGCAAGCGCGTAGAGGGATCCGGACAACCCTAGAGGCACCGTGTCAGCGTTTGGCCGGCTGATACATGGCAGGTGCTCGTCAAGCGTGCACAAAAAAGCAACAGACAAGGGCGGTTTGAAGGGCACGGAAAAACGTGTTTTGTGTCTCCGAACGGCAAAACGTCGGCTGCTTGAAAGGAGATGTGAGTACAAAATTATCCAGCTCTCGTCCTTTAGACCATCGATTCATGTTTCGTCTTCTCGGGTGTCTTCTCCATCAACGGCTCTCATCCGGGTGCGCGTGGTTCAGCAGTGCACGTACTCAATAGGCAGGGAGGCGCGTCGATATGAAAAGCGTCTTTCTTGGGACGGAGGAACAAGCGCTCTACATTAAAATAGACCGGAAAAATACGTTGTGTCCACAACTTTGTGTCCACAACTTTGTGTGCACAACGATGTGCATTCCTGCCGACTGAGCACGGCCACCGCCAACCCACGCGCAACTGGGTGAGAGTCGTTCATGGACAAGGCACCCTAGAAGAATAAACATGGATCGATCGTCTAACGGGCAAGAGCTGGATAGTTTTTTACTGACGTCTACTCTCAAGCGGCCGACTTTTTGCCGTTGGCAAGCGCTGACGCACGTTTTGGTCCCGGAGCGCTATCGCCACATATTGGCGGGCACAGCATCAACTGAGTGCATCAAGGGTCGTCGGGAGCTCTTCGCGAGCTCGTTACATTTAGTTTCCATAACGCATTTACGGTTTGTCTGTCACAAATCGTTTGGGAGCAGTAGACCACGATTCCCGCCGCACTTCTTCCGAGAATGCCACAATACAAGATATTTTTGCGCATAAAAGTGATTCTCATATGTTGCTCTGGCAGATTATCGCGCGCGGATGTTTGACAGCATTTGAAGATAAATTTAAAAGATTTCGAGACCATAAACATGGGTCTGACCACTATTCTATTCAAGAACCAATCCTCATTTCAACCGCAACACTATTGCAATGGGTGTTACAGTTGGCGCCCGCAGTTAAGAAATATTTTGTAGAGAAATTGAGGCTCACTTTATTACGAAAAATAAGGAAATAATGTTAAGAAACATAGCTCAATCTGGGTCACACAACAAGAAGTCTCTCAATAAGAAACACAGCGGCGACCGCTCGATCAGTCGATAGTGAAGCGTGGGGTTCTCGTGAAACTCGGGGTGGGTTAATTAATCCCACATCTCACCCCGCTTCGCGGCAGGAGTACGACTACCGCGTCATCCTGCACTGTAACGAAAGCACGCGTAGCACGAAGATGCCGTTAGAGTCGGACAGCACGGATGAAGACGCCGCAATTGGGGTGTGAGTTCTCCTAGAGGTAGACCCAAAGAAAGGGAACGGGAGGCGCAAAAGGGTGACAACCCCCAATGTTCGCCTCACGGAGCTTGCAACATAATGACGGGGTAGTTTTCGTTGTTGGCACGTCAGCGTGCGGGTGAGGCATCAGTCATGCGGTGTTTATGCATTTGTTCAGTTTCAGCCCTCACTCATGAGGGGGGTACAGGACCTTGTAGCGATAGCGAGACGTTGCCGCTAGATATATTTCGCTTCTAGGGAGTGGCCTTACGTGCAGCCGTCCGTAGTGAGAATCGGGGTTGAGTGCGGGGGCCGAGGAAAGCAGTGCAAATCGTTTGTATATTTGGAACGATGTGTAGTATGCAAGCAGAGAAATAAGGAACTGCCGATTTAAAAAATTCAGGAGGATTTGGCTGCACGAAAAAATAAGCAACTTGAAATAAGAAACTGAACGACATACGCTGAGTTTATGGCCCACAATAAGAATTCGAGGCTGGACCTGAAATAAGCGTTTCTTAACTGCGGGCGCCAACTGTATAACGAATGCCAGAAGTTGTACGCTCAGTCTCTCTGCCTACTCTATGTAGTACAGTTGCATTGAGAAATAAGTTTCCGTATCCCATAAGTGAATCCTGGTTGGGTCTGAGGAGAATTATTGCGAAAGTGGTTGGGTCTGAGGAGAATTATTGCGAAAGTCACGAGGTTCCGGTGGAATAAGCCTAATGACTTTATCTTGTACGAGGATCTGACGCAGTTGGACAACTTCTCCAAGAGAACTCGTTTACTCAACCAAGTAACCGAGGTTTCTTTTTCTTGGGTTTGAAAGACTTGGAAATCATTCCGAACAACGTTCTCTAAGACGTTTTACTACGGCAGAAACAATATCTTGTCCCGGTTGTAGTTGTATGCATCTCAACATACCGTAAACGTCGGAGTTTTCCCCCCTTTAATAGTAGAGTTCCCGCCCCCCGCATTACCTTTTCGGCCTGGGAGCATATTTTCTTTGATATAGATCGTTTGCGGCAAAAAAAAAAAACTGGGTAAAACAATTTCCCCCCTGGGTACCAGTTTTCCCACGAGCTCCCCCCGGAGAGGGTGTATATCCCTCATTTTCTGAGTCAATTTTGTTGCATTGAGGACCGCTGAAAGCATGATATGGGACGGAAAAATCATTTGCAGATCTGCGCTCCGGGCGAGATTTAGGTGTATAGCGTTCGTCACTGGACGGCGGGCCCTTCCTCTTCTTGGTGTCACTCGTGGGACGAGACAAACTCCCCCAGCTGCTGTCCTCTTTGCTACCTTTTTTCACTTCGCCTTCGTTGCTCTCTCTTTCCTCCTTCCTCTGCTTGTTGAACGCTTGCTCGTCAACCTTATCCATCTCAGTTTCGCCACTTTCTGTGTGTGCGGTGTGTGGACCATCATTAGTTTGCACAAGCCCCCGGGGGGGGGGCTTCCCCCCAGGGTAGCGTTGGAAAAAATAAAACTAACCTCCCCCGGAAGGGAGTAAACGTAGGAGACACGGAAACATCGGTTTCAGGAATGCTGTTTGCGGATGATTTTGTCGGTATGTCGGACACCCCTGAGGGACTGCAACTGCATATTGACGCGGCGAAGGAGCTTACTGATAAGTGGAGATTGACTGCCAACGTTAAGAAGGGTGCCGTCATGGTATGCAACGAGAACAAGGAGGAACCAAACAACATATTGGTGAAATTGAGAGCGAAGCATGAAATTGAGACCGAGAGCCAAAAAAATCAAAATTCGGGTTCAGACGCAACTTGCCATTTCTTGGGAAGTAGGGGGCGGGCTCTTCCAAGAAGCGGCGCAAATTGAAGGTCTCATCAGCAGCGTCACGAGCATATGCGTGTCATCGTCATCGGATGCTGCAGCTAGGAGCTAGACAAGTTGCTAGATTTCCCCAGATTGGCTAATGCCTCAAACCGTTGCAGCGCGGTTTGGCCTCGGGCGGTGGGCTCTGCTGCAGCTTCTGCTCGCCGCTGTAACTCCACATCGACACTCCCACAGGATGACCAGGGTATCTGCTTGTAGCTACGGGCTGGCCCTTCAATTCAAGGTACACCGGAAGCTCCACCTCTCAGCAGTAGTCCAGCTGCAGCGCATCGCGCAATCTCGCTCTCAATCAGATGCTTCGCTCTCAATTT
>CACKRE030000093.1:2514-24189 GCA_902602495.3 Ectocarpus sp. CCAP 1310/34 | reverse complement strand
ATGGTCACGGCTGTGAACCTCCCGGATCGCTGCGTCGAGAGCAGTCCAGAAGGAGTCCTTGGCGTTAACATCACCGCCCGCGGTGGCGCGGACAGTTTCCGTGAGGGCGTACCCCACCACGAAAGTTTCTTCGCAGGTGCGGCCAATTTGTAGACGAGNGGCGAGCGTGCGTGCGTTGAACGTGCCGAACGATAGGTCGCCCTCTCGTGCCTTCTTCTTCGCATCCGCCTTGACGGCCGCTGCGGTCTCGTGTCTCTCTCGGTCCACCTCGCGTTGCGGGTGTGCTTTCTTCCGTATCTTCCGAGCGGCGAATTTCCTCGCATCAATCCATCTCTGCAGAGCTCGGTTCTTACCTGTGGTGTTTTGACGAGGAGGGTGCAGCACTCCCTCCCCGCGGTGCCCGCGGTCGTCTCCCTTCTCCCGCGAGCGGTGCTTACTGACGTGGTGTTTAAGAGTCTCTCTACTCCTCCAGGTTCGTGGGCCACGCTTTCCGCGACGGTGGTTGCCAGGTGCAGTTTGCCGCTTTGCATTACTGCGCGGGAACAGTGTCCATACACACCTCTCGCCCCTACCACCGTCTGTGCATCCTCACCACCACGCTGAGCCAGCGCGGCGGTGAGTTGCACCTTGGGACACCACCCGTCTACTATCTGTTGTGTCCTGGTTCGCCCGCGAGGGACTCACTAGGTCGATTTCGGCCCCGGCCGGGTAGCAGGCCGAGGAGGGGGATAGTAGTATCACACAACAAATCCTTCTCTATCTATCTAAAGAAGTGAGTCTAAGATAGATTAGCAATGAATCCATAGCGTGAGCGAAAGGCTACCTGTATGTCTACGGTTCCCCAGACAGTATTCAACGATATCTCCCCTGTGGGTAACAGGCTCAACAAGGCAGTTTGGAAGCCATCTTGTGTATCTATACCTGTAGACAATGTTATTTTGGGATTTGTAGACGGAAGATTTAGGGGAACTCGGTTTGTCGGGTATTCTATTATGTTTTAAGTTTAGAAGGCCAAACGAACTTATTTGTGGACCGGCAGTGTTTGTTGAGCATGAGGTCAATGTGCTTGAGGGAGGAGGTTTGGTGAGGCATTGATGAATGGCGGCGTACATTGATAGAGGGCGAGGGTGGAGGCTACTCTGGCGGTGAGAGCTTGTGAGTTGTGATGTGGGGGACGAACAGGTAGTAGACGGCGTCTGTGCACGCGGCAGTACAGCCGTAGGGGTACAGCAGAATTCAGTAGAACATGAAGAGTATGATGGGAAGGTTTGGATGTTTTTGTATGGCACCGTAGATTTGGATATTTGGATTGCGCAGATTTTGGCTTTCGAAGTCGTTTGATATGCATCGGACTTGCTCATGGTAAAGGCACATCAGCCGAGGCACGTAGTTCTACACATTATCAGCCCCGAGAAGGAGGAGTGATGCAGATGCATACATGCGTACGTCGCGTAGTGCCTTGTTGATTCCGCTGCTGTGGTATACATACCTATATGTCATGGCCCGCAGCCATTTGGAAAAATCGGACATCGAAAGATCCATGTTCAACCATTCAACTCTAGACTAGACATACATGAAAATGCACCATTACACGTACTAGTACAGCGCATAGACGCACACAGCAGTGTAAGACGACTACATACAGCAGCATGAAACGGTTGCTGTGATGCTGTTTGATAAGGTAATCGTATGGGCGAATCGTGCTTGTACGGGGGGTCAGTACGGGGGTGAGAGTTCCAGGTTTTTGAACGCTATAACCGATGTAGTAGTAGAAATACGTATTGAAACAACAACACTTTTGTCGCAGCGAGAGCTTATCGCTGCTGGAGCGAACATGTATTGGGACTTCAACACTTTCTCGTGGCCGGCCTGCAACATATATTGCCAACCCAAGGCGATGTCACTCTTGAAAATAGGTATTTTTTCGTATTGATCTGGTATTATATTGTCCGGGTGTGATAATATGTTCAGGTCGTCGTTTGTGTTGCAGTTTCATGACTTTCCATTATCAATTTATGTGTAGTCTGAGGGGCTGTGCACAAGGGCGCCCGAAAAACAGCAGGGTTGTTCACGGAACGGCAATTTTCCGCAGAGCGGTGCGGAACGGTGCGGAGTTCACCGCCCCGCTCCGCTCCGTGACATGAACAACAAACCGGTTCGCTCCATGAGTATTTTGCCCTCGGATACACGCTCCGCTCCGTGGGGATTCCGAAAACTCGATGCAAGGGTTTTTTTCACGAAAAGGTTTGAGCTACCCTATCGCACAACCGCGGATAAAAACGCAACACAATCCCTGGTTTCCCACGGCACATTGTTGGAAAAAAAAAAACGTGACTCCGTGGGAAACTAGTGACTGTGTTGCGATTTCATCCGCGGCTGTGCGACAAGAAGTCCCGGCTGTTTCTATTTGCACAGCAGTCACATTCACGGTCTGGGCCACCGACACACTCCGTGCTCATCAGCCCGTGTGCACGTCTACACGTCTACCCATCCCCGGTGCTGGTGTTTCCGCCAACCCTATTTCATTCCCGAGATCAATCAAAAAGGAGTTTAACAATGAGTTGGGGGAGCTGCTGCAGCACCGTCTGTTAAGAAGGCTGAAGCTGCATCTGTCCAAGCCGCTCGTGCGGGAGAGAGAGTAAGTGGTGTAGGAACGTGTGAGTCGAAGACGTGTCAGTATAGGGAACGGTTCCTTCCTCAAACAGTTTTTATTGTCTGTTTGGGCAGTCCTGGCCGCGAAGGCGCGTACGGTATCACACCGTGTGGAAAAATCGTCGTTTGGTGTTGTAAACCCAACGTTGAAACGAAATTGCTACAGAAGTGTTTCGTCTATTTGTGCGGATTTTCGTGCGGTTTGGACGCTTGTTTCCGATAATACACCGTCCTCAAGGCCACGGGTTCGCACGGCTTATGCTACGCAAAAAAAATCGCTGCGTGAAAAACCGTTCTACGGATATACCGCCCTGCGGCACGAACAAGGAGGCCCCTCTCCGTGACATGTTGAAAAAAACAAAACATTCCGCTCCGCTCCATGGAACTTCAACAAAGAAACACGCTCCGCGGAACGTTTCTACTCCGTGAACAACCCTGAAAAAAAATTAACACGGCACCTACGAAGTAGTCAGGTCGAAATATGAACAAAAGTAGGTGTAGTCGATGCAGTACGGGGCCCTTGTGCCACGTAATATTTCATCTGTTATTCTTATCGAAAGCAAGATTTTTCAAAACGAATGTGAAATATGTGATGTGCGTCTTCGTTTTTCACTTGGCGTTTGAGGACTCCCCCTCTCTGTGTAGGTCGCCCGCCCCCCCCCGAGAGCCATCGGAGTTGGGTTTTCGTCGCTTGGCAACGACGTTGTGAAACACGTCGAACGCTTCGTGAAATCTCTTCTTTCTATTGGCCATTGGTTTCATTTTCCGGTAACCATGATGATAGTAGTGGATCATGTTGTGCGAGGTCGAGAACATTCAATGCTCGAAAAGGGGAAGATGGCACCACGTTGTGTAATTTCACAGTCTTATTACTGTCCCTGGAAATGGAAGCATCAGAAAAAGAGCAAGCTCATTCGCAACTGTCCGTATATCCGTATGCAACACGCATTCCAACGTAGAATGGCTACCTGCAGCACCTCAATCGCAGCACCTCAAGCGCGCCTACAGTCACGTCGATGAGGGTGTCATGCGAAAAATTCGGACTGCCTCGCGAGAAGTTCTGTCACATGTCGGGCGGCGGAGAACGGCCAGTAGCAACAGATTGTAGCTCCCTCGCGTGCTCGCTATCAATCTGTAGTGAAATATACCCGTCGTCCAGGCCATCCGAATTTCATTCTAACCTCTGTTGTTAAGTTGCACACATATCCCCACTTCATTTCAGGTGTCAGGAATATATACCTGCTGTCCATTTAGACAGTAGTCAACTTCTATCCCCTCTGTGTTCGCTTTTGGCAGCATAGACAGTAGTAGTAGTACCCACGCTCTGAAAGTAGGACAGCACGAGCGTGTTAGGTCTGTACGCTGTCGAATGGTACCGGCACGAGCAACCAGCATTAGTTACCAGACGCGTGCAACATATAGTAGAGCGGAGACTACATGCTGTCTGTGTGACACGTTCCCGCACGGGACGGTCAGCGAAAGGTCGGACTAGTTATTGGGGGAACCCCAAGATAGCCGATTGACTATTCGGGGTCCGCAACAGTAGATATACATTTTGTTGTTTCAGTGATCGCGAGCTGCCCCACGCGCCTCTCTTTCTCACTCTCACTTTCTACCATTAAAACCTGGCCTTGGAGTCAGTCCGTAACAACGAAATCAACGACATCTTGTATATCATCGTTCCGAGGGTCACCGAGTTGCGCAGCAGCAGTCAACATCCCTTCTGGCATACAATAGGTAGGCTGTTTTGCTTCTGCGGTAACCTTTCCAAAGCGATCCAGCCCGACACGCTGCCGGTGCAAGCTCATCAACAAGATCAGGCAACGACTCGATGCACTAATATCATCGTCCCGTCTCTCCCACGGACATTTTTTGGTGGGCTTCCACCGTCATATCCAATCCTTTGGCTTTTGCATCCCCAGGAGCGCCTATATCCGAAATCAATCATCATCGCCGTATACGCGCGCCAAGGCTGCCCTGCCGAAAGACAGGACAGCAATGACCAAACGTTTCGCTGGGGAGACAAAAATTATTTCAGCGTGCAACAAGGAGTACTTCCCTTTGCTGGATGTCGTGCTTTTCCTGGCTGGCACCGTGATTTGAAAAGCCCTACCGGGCACAAAACGTGCCTCGCACAACGGCTAACGCAGCGTTGGTCAGAGAACCGCGTTTCCAACAGCTTGGTCCATTGGAAAACGAAATCGCCATCGATATCTTCAGGTGCATCGAAGATCAGCGTCTGATATTCCATGCCCTCAACCAAGCGCAGTATCCCACCTACACCACAGTCGGTGGTTCACGGGTCCCCCCGTAACGGCGGAACCCATTTCTGGCGGCCGATCACATCATCATCCTTCCGTCGAGCTTCAGCGTTGGGTTTGATGACAAACTTAAGAGAGTAACCGAAGTCATGGCCATTTTGCAACCACTCGACCATCCGGCTTACTTCGTCACCGCCATATGCAACACTATGACTCATGTGTGTAGGAACGTCGTGCGTGGTTTGGTGACGCCTGCAATGTGTACCCTGTTTCCACCGTATAATTGTACCAGTGTTTTTTCCCTCTTGCGCTTATGCGCTCAAAAACGTGCGTCTATCTCTTTTTTTCCGGTGTTGAACACCCTTTTCCCTCCAATCCAGTGATGACTTCCTCTCTGCCGCTCAACCGTTTCTCATACGGCAGCCGACGAGGACAGGCAGTAGAGTTACAATCACAAAGAATTCCAATTTTGTTATGGAAATGTTAGCACATAGCCAGCATGAATCAATGTTCAGTAGCACTGCTCTTGTATCGTAGATCATCGTGATCTCGTATATGTCTCTTCGTATGTAACGCATGCGGAGGAATACTTATATGTAGGATTCGACGCTTGTCTAGTAGGCCTGTCCTCCATCGGCCGTTTTATTTTCGATTTAGATACACAAACTTTATTTCTATACGAATTTCAAGTAATTCCACCTTCTTATTCTCCGTCATACAAGCAAAACGGCCGATGGAGGACAGGCCTACATTGTCTAGACGACTGTCTCACTCTCTCGTGTGCATCCTTCTGAACATCATGACATGTTCGCTGTCCTGGTCATCTCTGGGAAGCAGCCGTCGTCTGGGTTCCTGCATGCTCTGCGGTTTATCTGTGTGTGTGTTGGCCACATAAGCGCCAATGTTTACGTTATCCACGACATCTTCTCTACAACACGGAAGCACCTCTACATAGTCTTCCAGGCAACACTCTCACAAGTGTCACCACATCGACTAACGCCGACGACACAGCCTCTAGCCACTGTGCCGGGGTATCACACAATATCCATAACAGGTTATTGAGCCTCGATTGAGTGTGAGTGGAGGTCTGGGGCGGCTGCGTCATCTGCTACCGTCGAGTGGTGTGGAGAGCACAAACATTTTCTACGCGGAGAGCTACTACTGCTGGAGGCGCCGTCCGCAACTGACCGTCATGATTATGTTTTGGGGGGGGAATGGTGATGAAGCATCCCCGGCTAAGGTCTGAAATTTTGATGACATACTACCCCGTGGATGTAAATGGAAGATTCGTTTGTTTTTTTTTGTACTGTTTTTGGCCGGGTTTCAACCTAGATTCCGTTTTTTACCCAGGGAATTCGAAAAACGCAAAACCCCGGGGATGGACCCGAAAAATCCCCGCTTTTCATAAGTGGTCAGATCGATCTGAACGTTTCAGGTAAGGGTAATTTTGAGGTGGGGATTACGAATCCGTGGTCTTTTTTTTTCAATTCCATTTTGGTCTTGAGCTACAGGCACATATTTGGCAGCATCATCTCGCTTTGAAGAAAATCAAATTATTTAAAGTTTTTTTCACATCTTCTCGGGTACCCCCCGCCCCCCACACCCCCAAGTTGTACCTCAAATGGGCGTTGAACCCCACCTACTGCTCCAGAAGCAAATACAAGAAGCACACTTAAAAACCAGCCCACCGCCCGAAACGGGCAAAAATATTGGGCTCTTCCTTCCTACCAAGCTCTTCCCAAATCTTTGACGCAGCAGCAGATTCGCACTCTTCCCATTGTGTGCCAATCATTCTCTCCATCCTGCGTTCCTTCTACTCCCGAACTGGATCCCCCGGGAGTTAACCTCGTCTACGGGCGCTACTCCAGTGTCCATGATCACCGTTTCCTTCACTTCGCCCTCTTGCAATGCGGGAACGAGACGTGGGTATGTCTTGCTGACGTAGCACTGCTCATACTCGCAACGCTGGCACGCCGAGCAGAAGCACGACGCCAGCCGAGTCCTAAGCCTGTACGTCCGTTTCACCTTTCTGCAGGTCACGACTTCCTCCCCCGACACCGGATCCTGCAACCCAGCCCCCTTACCCTTCCATCTGCTCGCTACTGCACCCAACACTTTGACTTCCCGCAACCTGCTCTTCTCTTGACTCGACAAGCTACCCCGCCCCTCGCTCTTTCGTACCAGCTTGCAGTCATCTTCGCGCCCCTCGGTCGTGGTGTACCCATCCCACTTGGGAGTGTTTGCTTCCGCGAAGTGGTACATGTCTCGTGTACCCTCTATGCCTGCCAGGACCGAGTTTGGCCGACATATCTCCTTCTTGCCGATAAACTCGACGTGCACCCTCCGCATGCGGTACGGAGACCACTTCAAGAAATACTTCGGCATACCCTCCTCCCCCTCGCTGCCTGCCTCCTCCCGAAAGAACTTCGCAAAAAGCTGATCACCCCGTCCGCCCCCATGATTCGCTTGCCAAATCTCTCCCTCCTGTTCATGACGCTCTTTGCCACTCCGCTAATCCCATCATGGCAACCTTTGAAGTGAGATGTGGCCGCGAAGTGGTGGTCGATAAAAAAGGCGATTTGCCGCACGCTGTCGACCAAGAAGCGGAAATTCCGCCTTCCCTGGTACTGCTTCCCGCATCCGTCCGTGAACATGTGAATCCGGGGCGTCCGGCCATCGTTCTGGGCGGCAGCTGTTGCTTCGCTCCCATCTCCACGCAGGTAGTAGTCCGCCATCCTGGCCAAGCCGTGCAGGTGGAAATCGCAGTCATGCGCCATGACTTCAGATGCAAAGATCCATGTTTCCGTCACGTGCACCCTGCCACCCCCCACGTGCGTCTGCGGGTTGAAGTGTGCGATGGCCACCATGAGCGTTGTCTGCGGGTAAACAGGCATCATCATGCTGATGAAGGATTGGTGGGTGTACTTCTCGGCAAAGTCGGTCTCGATGACAAGGTCACCGTCCTGAAACGTCTCCAAGCAACGCCCGTGGCAGTGCCTTTGCCACTTAGCGATAGAGTGGTGAGCCATGTACAGCTTGGTGTGCCCTTTGAAAGCCGACCAAAGATCGCAGAGCTTACCCTCCTTCGGCACGGTCTGGTTGGCGAGTTTCTTGGCCTTGATCTTCCCATCTGCTGATGCAGGCGCAGTGATCACGTCCTCGAACATCTTCCACACCACCGTCTGCTCGGAGTTCTCTTGCTTGCTGCAGATGGGAATGCCGTCAGCCCCCCCGAACCCACACTTCGCGCAGTCCAAAGCGTTGCACTCCGGTTTCCGCCCCATCCAACCGTCACCATCCGGGTCCGCTGCCCGCAAGTCGACCTTGGGGCAGGCAATCGCATCGGAGAATGTGCCCAAGTGCTTTCACGTTTCCCGCCACCTGCTGCCGCCATCTGCGTTGCACCATCGACACCGGCATTCCCCGTGACTGGTCATGTCGACATTGGCCAGGACCTCGATGTATAGCACCTGCTGCGAGTGGATCTTGCACGCGCACTGCTCCATGGCAGGGAGGACCAGGCACTTGCACCGCGTCGAGAGGAAGATCGTGCGGTCAGGGTCAGTGAAGTCGTCGCTCTGTCGCTCCTTAAAGCTCTTGTAGGACGCCCAGTTGAGAAACTTGGCGTATACCGCGTCGCCCCCGCCCGGCTCGGTGAGCTGCCGCCGAGGTTGGCGGTGAGCTGTAGGAGACTTACTCGCCTTCCATATGTCGCGCTCAGCTGAGTTGCCATGCTGGCGTGACACCTTATCCGTGTGCCAGTACTGCCTCATCAACTCCAGCAGCTCTTCGCTGGCGGCATTGCTTTGCTTAGCTCGGGGCCGAAACCAGTAGACACCGCATTTTATCGCCTCGGTTGGATCAAGATCGGACAGCAAATTCTTGGCACGCTCCACCGCGGAGTTGAAGGCGTGCTGGCGAACCCTTAGCGCCTTTGCCCTACGTGCTGCCGACAACGATGGAACCTCGTCTACGCCATCCACAGGAAAGGCCGCAGCGGTGAGGATCGATTGCAACGTGCGGCTTCTCTCCTTGGTTCTACGTTGCTTTTGCGCCTGCTCGATTGCTCGCTCCAACGAGACTGCTGTGCTGACCTTGTCTTCCAACCCTCGCAAGCGTTTACGGGTGTCCTTTGCAAACGTCGAGCCGATTTTTTCCAAGTGTTTCAGCGCGTTGTCATACCCCATGCTGTCCATGGACGCGAGAAACGTTTCCGTAGACTGCTGGCGCCAGTCGACCGGCGCCGTCTGTGTGCACACATGAAGAACGAGGAGGCGGGGGGTACGACGTTGCGCAACGCAATAATACATAAGCGCAAGGCACGACTGATAGGGAGACAATTTGCAAAAATTGGGCACTTAGTTTCCGTGGGAGCTGACATAGACGAGCTCTCGCTGTAGAACTACGCGACGTTTCATGCAACTCGATCCTCTCGGTGGAAGTTAAAACCCCTCGGCGCAATTATTCGTGTCGGCGAAATTACCGCATGCGTTGATTGATTGATGAGTGCACCGTAAGTAGACCTCGACAACTGATCTGCTGTGCTGTTGATTGACTGAAACCTCTAGCGACATTAGCATCTCACCGGCTCAGCTGGCTGAATTGTCACCACCCTGGATTGGGTTCTCCCGACACCCCGCAAAACCATGATAACAGGGTCGGCGACGGCGCTATCCGCTGTCCTCCTAACGCCTCCGCTGCTGCTGCCACCACCAGACCGCTGCTGCGCCTTTTGCGACTGCTCGCGCTTGTTTCTGAGGACCTTGTCAGTCAGCTCCTTGGCCTTTTCGCTGACCGCCTCTTCGGTGTTCTTCGCGTAGCAACTGTAGGTTTGTGAGCTCCTGTTCTTGTGCTTCGAGTCAACGAGTCGCGGTCACCAGCACCCCACGTTCGGAGACAAGCCTCCAGCTGAGCTTGACGACGTGCTTGTCTTTTCCAAGAAGGACTGTGGGTTCACACCCCCCTGGTTTGGTCACAGCCGCCGCTAGTCCAGTTGCCGCTGGCCCAGCTTTGGCTGAGCTCATGAACGAGGCTCTGCCCACCTGATTTTTGGTCTGAGCACGTTTCTGAGTGGCTCTACCCCCCCTAAATCGACCAAGCGGAAGCGACTGCCGAGGTGAACAGTTCAAAAAAAAGCGGCAAAAAAAAAATGAAGGGGTTCCCGAACCATTTTTTTTTGTTCAGCGTTTAGACGTCGGTTTTGAGCGTGTCTAAGCGAAAGAAACAAACGATTTTTGTTTTTGTTTTCAGCTGGGGAGAGGGTATGTCGGTCAGTTGCGGATGGCGCCTGGAGTCAGCTTTCTGCTGGACGCCACACTGAGTCAACCCGCTCGCTTATTGGGCCCGGACTGATCACCTGGGCTCTCGGCTGCACTTTTGGTGCGTCACTGTCTGTGTAAAGCATTCGAAGGGCATAACTTCTAGGCGGCGATTTCGATCGGCGAATGAATAGGGTTGTGCAGGTTGTTCTGCGCACGGACTGTCCTTTGTCGGTTCCGTGTGTGTGAGACTAACAGACCACCAAACCGCCTGCGCGTTGTGGTGTACGCGAGGCGCAGTCTGTTCAAGACATCTCCACGCGCTGGGTTGCCGGGCTTGGTAGCGTGCGTAGGCTGAGGATACGACTGAGCTGGTAGCAGTCCGCTGCTGCAGCTGCACAAACGTGCGTATATAAGCACTGAACCTGCGCGTTGTGGTATACGCGAGGCGCAGTCTGTCCAAGATATCCCATAGGTTGAGGATTTGACCTGGCCTGATTGCATCCGTGCAGCAGCCACAAGTCTGCGCTGAAAGACACGCAGCAAGTCTGTACAGTGCATCTGACCCGTGTGACTGTAGGACGCGGCCGGAGCTGACAACTCCGTCGCCGCAGCACCGCAGCCCAGTCACCTGCGGTTGGTCACTGCTGTGCTCGTGGAAGCGCAGTGGTCCGGGCGGACGTCGGAACAATTCCACCGGACAACGGTTGTAAGCTACGAAGCTGCAATCTGTATCAAGCCTACCCCTGTGTAGCATTGCACCGCTTCATCCAGGCGTGTCGACCCATTTCAGGTGCTCGGGACGTCTTGCGTGTGCTGAAGATCTCATCCTAACCGGCGATTATCCCAATTTCAGCGATGGCGGAATCATCGAGCTCCGGGCTCCACCGCATGCTGGATTCAATCGGGAAATGCACCGGACATGAGGACTTCCGCGAGTGGAAGACGGATCTCAAGCAAGCCGTCATTCTCCACGCTCCGGAGCTTCACTCCGTCCTAGAGGGCAGTGCCCGACCATCGGCACCTGCGGCGAACTCGACAGCCTAGCCGACTGGGACAAAGCCAACGGTCGCCTCTACTCCCTCCTCTTCTTCGTAACCTCCGGGTCTGTGCTGCTGACCGTCCGTGCTCATGAAGGGACGGCGGCGAACACCATGGGGAATGGGGCGGAGGCCTAGAAAGCTCTCAACGACCGTTTCGATGCACAAACCCAGGATNAAGCCGTCATTCTCCACGCTCCGGAGCTTCACTCCGTCCTAGAGGGCAGTGCCCGACCATCGGCACCTGCGGCGAACTCGACAGCCTAGCCGACTGGGACAAAGCCAACGGTCGCCTCTACTCCCTCCTCTTCTTCGTAACCTCCGGGTCTGTGCTGCTGACCGTCCGTGCTCATGAAGGGACGGCGGCGAACACCATGGGGAATGGGGCGGAGGCCTAGAAAGCTCTCAACGACCGTTTCGATGCACAAACCCAGGATGCTAGGCGAGCATGTCACAACGAGCTTTTCAACCTGAGACACCTTCCGGGCGGTGATCCCATCGATTTCTTCACGAAGGGCTGGGACCTGAAGCTTCGCCTGCGGGTCTTGGGAGAGGTAGTTTCGGACGAGGTCTACCTCGACATCATGCTCTCCGGCCTGACCAAACCGTTTTTTGTGGACCAGCAGTCGGGGAACGCGTCGGGCCCCGTGGTCTCGGGACGAGGGGCCGCATTGGCGGCCGCATCCAGCTCCGACCAGTGCCATCGCTGCAAGGTGTACGGGCACTTCCAGCGCGACTGTCCCAAACAAGGACAGAAGGGTCGTTCCAACCGAACCAAGAGGAAGGGGAAAAACGAGAAAGGCGGTGGAAGTGCTCAGCCAAAGTGGTGCGCCTACCACAAAACTACGACACACAGCGACGCTTAGTGTCTGAAACAGCAGAAGTTACGCGAGAGCAAGCAGATGGAGCAACAAGGGTTGGCCGCGAATTTGGCGCTGCTACAGTCCGCTGCCCAAGGACGCCTCTCCAACGTGGGGAGCGCCCACCTGGCGCACTCGTTGTCTCCGGCGGCGGCAACACGGGCTCCGGCAGATACACCTTCATTCGGGTTCTCCTTCAGCACCCTCGCTGCTTCCCTGGCTGACACCCCCTCGTCGCCTGCCCCTTCCCAGACGCCCCCGGCGGCGTCTGCCGCCGCTCAGGCGGTACCTAAAACTACCTCATCATCGTCGCCTGCACAGGACCACCGCTTGCCCGAAGGGTTCTCGTTGCGTTCATGGCGACCCCTGCCGAATTGTCGGCGGCTCTCTTCCCGACGGATCATCCGTTCGGATGCTGGTGGACAGCGGAGCCACCGACACCTGTATCGACCCTGAGCTTTTGCCAGGCGTGCGAGAACACATGTACGACATCAATGAAATTCGGCATCCATTCGCGGTANCCGCCGCTCAGGCGGTACCTAAAACTACCTCATCATCGTCGCCTGCACAGGACCACCGCTTGCCCGAAGGGTTCTCGTTGCGTTCATGGCGACCCCTGCCGAATTGTCGGCGGCTCTCTTCCCGACGGATCATCCGTTCGGATGCTGGTGGACAGCGGAGCCACCGACACCTGTATCGACCCTGAGCTTTTGCCAGGCGTGCGAGAACACATGTACGACATCAATGAAATTCGGCATCCATTCGCGGTAGTCGGCATTGGCCATTACACCATCAAGGTGTTGCTACTGGGGTCTTCCAAGGCACCGTCACGGACCACAGCGGATCTGACAGGGCCGTATCTCTCCGATAAATTCTCGTGCCTGGGCTGGGGACCCATCTCTTGTCCGTGGGCGCTGCCATGCTCAAAGGGGTGACAGCGATGTTTCATCCGGCCAACCCAAGGTTGAAGTCGGTAGATGGCTCATGCACTGTACGGATTACCTCTCATGGGGTGGACAAGACCGGAAAACTGCTTTGCACCGTCCAGATCAAAGTCAGGGGCGGCGCTGGGGGAATGATCGAGAACGGACCCGGCGGCCTAGCCCTGAAGGTGGAGTCGGCCGACCTGTGGCACAGACTCAAGGGCCATATCAACAGCAAGAGTTTGGACATCTTGAGGAAGGCACCCAACGCGGAGTGTCTTGCTGTTGGGTATGCTAGACGCCGACCTGGTAACGGCGTCAACAACGGCGTCAACCGCGAAGTTCGGATCTCCTATTCGTATACCGCGAAGGGGGAGTTTCCCGACGTCGCCCACAAGGACGGCTCCTTCGGATTCGCCGAATACGCATATGCAGCAGGAACAGTCCAACCGGATGTTCCAAAGACCATCGAAGAAGCACGAGAATCCAGGAACGCAGCACAGTGGATCGCTGCGGCCGAACGGGAAATTGCAAACCTTACAGATCGCAAAGTTTACAAGCTCGTCCTGCGTTCGAACGTTCCCCAAGGGAGACGAAGGATAAACTCCAGATGGGTGTTCAAGCACAAGGCCGACCGTTCCTTCAAAGGACGCCTTGTGGCACAAGGATAAAATCAAATTCATGGTCGAGACTGCGGTGGCACCTATGCTCCGGTATGCAGGACCCAAAGCGTTCGGGTTGTACTATGCATCACCGTTGAATTCGACTTGATCATCGTTCAGATGGACGTCACCGCTGCTTTCCTCCACGCGGACATTCAGGAGGAAACTCTCCTAAACCAGGAGGAAACGCGACGGTACCAGGGCATCGTGGGGTGCCTCATGTACCTCGCTCAAATACTGCGTTACGACATCATGTACGCTACAAGCCAACTGGCTCGCCCGATGGCGAAGTCGAGCAAGAATCACATGGGGGCAGCGAAGGGCACCTCCGCTACCTCGCTGGCATGACAGATTTCAAGATCACCGACAAGAGGGGAGGCTTCAAGCTTAAAGCCTTCACGGACTCCAACAGGGGAAACAACCCGGCCAAACGGAAAGTCCACCTCTAGTCACCGAACGATGCTATACGATGCACTGATGGCGTTCAAGTCTGGGCTACAAAGCCTGACTGCTCAATCGACCATGGAGGCGGAGCTGGTTGCTGCGGCTCTGGCGATGAAGGAAGCAGTGTTCTGCTCCAACATACTGACTGAACTTGGATTCGGCAAGGAGTTTGCGCAAGTACCGCTGTACTGCGACAACACGGCGACACTACACTCGCTGGGGAACCGCTCCCACAGCTCGAGGACGAAGCACATCGCGCTTCGATTCTTCTTTATCCGAGATCTCGTGTCGGAGGGAAAGATCTTCATCCACTTCGTCCCGACCGACAGCAACCCCGCCGACATCGGCACCAAGCACCTCAACAAGGACCGCTTCCAACACCTACTCAACATGATCAAGAATTTCAACGTGAACGACTTCATCAACAGCAAGTTCAAATAAATAATAATGTTACATGTTTGTGTGTTTGCTTTTCGTCTACTCTTTCGGTAATAACATTCGGGCTCACACCATCACTGGTTGAACGAGCCATGTGGGATTGGAAGCTGTGGTATTTGGTTTGTGAAGAATCATTAGGCAAGCACATTAAGGTAGTTTTTTTAATTGGTACATTAAATATATTGTGGTCGAAACGCATGAAATAGAATGGATCTTCTTACTTGACTTCAGAATGAGTTTGATGCAATTCAGAGCAACTTTCATTGAGGGGGAGTGTTATGGAAATGTTAGCACATAGCCAACATGAATCAATGTTCAGTAGCACTGCTCTCGTATATCGTAGATCATCGTAGATCTCGTATATGTCTCTTCGTATGTAACGCATGCGGAGGAATACTTATGTAGGATTCGACGCTTGTCCCTGTCTCACTCTCTCGTGTGCATCCTTCTGAACATCATGACATGTTAGCTGTCCTGGTCATCTCTGGGAAGCAGCCGTCGTCTGGGTTCCTGCATGCTCTGCAGTTTATCTGTGTGTGTTGGCCACATAAGCGCCAGTGTTTACGTTATCCACGACATCTTCTCTACAACACGGAAGCACCTCTACATAGTCTTCCAGGCAACACTCCACAAGTGTCACCACATCGACCAACGTCGACTACACAGCCTCTAGCCACTGTGCCGGGGTATCACACAATATCCATAACAAATTTTCTGAATTATGCATGTTGGCGTGCGTATCCTATTTGCCTGGCTGCTTTACTGTCCCCTCGGTTTCCTTCATGGAGTGTGTCGCCTGGTTTCACCGTCCCTTCTTCTCCTTTGGCGTTCCTTATGAACCGATTGGTTCATCCTGTGGCCTTCTTGTCGCATTTCCGGCCGTATTTATCTCAATGATGATGACTTCATGTCCTGACGGGGTATAGCTTTTTGGTATCCACCTGCTGCCTCCGTTCTGTTGCCTATTGGATACCTAAAGGGTTAGGGTTATGTTTTGGGATGTCCACCAAGGCGGGTTGCTTGCACGTTGACATTTACATTGTCGTTTCTCGAACATTAGCTGTGTCATTTCTAAGGAGCGTACCCACTCCACCCTTGGAGTTTTGGAGGAGGTCTATTTTGAATAATGGTTGGAGCCATCATGCTTTCCGGATACTCGTGTCGTGTTGTCCAAAAAAAGCTACTTGAACGTCACTTCAGGAATTTTATTTCGCCAAATGACGAAATTTTCCGGTGCTGCTCGTATTCCTCCTCGCGCCGTCTGTCAACGGACTGCACCATCTTCGGGCGGTACCTACCGCCGTGTAACATGCAGAGGCCACTTTTCTCTTTTCACCTTTTCAATATCCGAATCTATGTCCGGTTTGTGCATCTCTGTCCACAATCAATCATCCAGGTCCTTCATCTCTACCGTGCCACCTGCTAGGTACCATGCGTTATCGCCTCGTGGTGTCCGAGCTGTCCTTCCATTGTGGCCCCGCCGCGCGGGGGGGCTGTCGGTACCCTAGACCACCCGCGGCTCATTCACCCCATATTTAAAGTGTAGAGTAGGTGTGTATCGTCGCGCCTATAGTGCGTCCATGGGCATTTTTGGCGAAAAACAACGTGTGCCTCTCTGTGCGCTCCCGGTGTCTTGCTACAATACCCGCGCTCCGTGCACGCCTTCCCGCCGTGCACCCGTCCACGCCGGTTCGGTGTACAGCTGTTTTCGTACCGGGTCGCGTCAGGATATATGCATATAATTATTCTGTCCTTTTCCGATTGAACCGCGCATGCAAAAATCCTACTTCGTACCTACGTTAGGCAACCAAGAGGCATCTGTACTTCACCAATACTGTGCGCCCTCTGGATGGTACATTGCTGTATAGGCAACAATTATCGCCGCCCTGCTGAACCCATCAATCCGTCTGGATTGCTACTCGGCACTGTTAAGTCCAACAGTTTGCCTCTAACAGCCACAAACAAAAGTAGCGAGCGTCATCGGCACATCACACTGGGGAGTCAGATCGCTGCAGGTCATGCAGGCCCCATCTCCCACCCCACTGGCGGTTGTGATAAACTGCCCATGGGGCACCCATGGGCACTTCATGGACGCCCCATGAGATGCACATGGGCTGCCCATAAGCTACCCATGGGTGGGCCCACGGGCAACCTATGAACTGCCCACGAAGTGCCCAGCGTGGGCAATTCAACCAAGAACGTCGCCACCCCGGCGCATCAACCTAGAACTTCGCCACCCAGCGCAAGCTAGCACGTATCATGTGGACCTGGGGTTAGCGATAGGGTTTATCCGTTGTAATACCCCTTCCAAAGCAGATAATCCTGTTTGGGGGTACCCTTGTTGCGGTTGACGGGGGCACTCGTTGACGGTCCATGTGTCACCCACAACCACGAAGAAAAAAATTGACATCCCTTGTCGGGTACAACAGATATTGAAAGGTTTCCATCGATATCCATTGTCGAAAAGAACATATTTTGATCGCTCCTCTCGACATCCTTTGTCAAAGCACAATAGGTTATCAAAGGTCTGCCGATATACATTGATTGTCAACCGCAACAGATTGCGAAGGTTTCCATCGACATCAATTGTACACAACAGACTTTCAACCGTTCTATCGATGTCCATTTTCTACGGCAATGTGTTCATTGAAATGTTGTCATATATATTTAGTGCGATAAATTGTTGAGCACTCAATCGATAAACACTGTCGGTATATTTCGAAATGCAACATTGATAATCATTGTCTACGCATTATATCCTCGAAGTGTTAAGGACATCCACTTGCAAGCAAACATGTGTGGACGGCTTCTTCTTCTACTGCGAGCAACGTCCATGGGAAGATAGCCTTCGAAATCTGTTGGTGCTAACAATGTCTATTTCGGGTGGATGCGGTTGGGGTTTTGTTCGTTTTTCTCCATCTATGGTTCGTGCCTAGAGTTCAGCTGTAGTGTTTCGACCACAGTTTTGTTGTTTTAGAGGCAAACATTCCTAGCTATTGGGTATCGAGTTAATTTGGCTTGGAATGACGGCCTTTACGATCGACTTTTTATGTATGTCTGCATTTATCTGCATTTGTCGGAGGGCAAACAAAACAATAATAATGTCTATCGGAAGACGACCGCCAGAGCTTACTGTTGGCAACAATTTTTTTCGGAAAAAGGCATGCCAATCTGCTGTTTTTACAACATCTTTCGGAAGATGTTTTGACAATGAATGCTGTATGTAACGAACAATGTCTATCTGGTGACGACCTGTGAAATATCATACTACCAACAACATATATCGAAAGAGTGACAGGTCAGCATAGTGCAGGCAACGATGTCTATGGGGCGACGGCCCGCGAAACCTATTGTTGTCGATAACCTACTTCGAAAGAATGCCTGCCATGTCTATTGCAGCCAGCAATGTCTATCGGAAGACCGCACGCGAATTCTGGTATAGCCAGCAATGTCTATCGCCAGCTACGTTTTGAGGGATGCTGTAGCCTCGATGTTCTATTTCCCTTGGGTGCTGATCACTCGTACGGTATCTGAAATAATAGCAACGCAACGTCCCACTATGGTGACAACTATGGATTTTCTGCCATAGAGATGGGCCAATTGTCATTGCTGCCCTCAATTGACAAGCACAAAATGTCCATCGAAACGCATAGCTAGCCACATAGTCTAGACTTTTTACTGTCCATCGATTGACATTGCCAGCTACAGTAGAGTTAGCACAACACAAATCAATGGACATTCCTGACCACGATAGACGTGCAGAAAACCTACCGATAGACAGTGCAAGCCGATATAGATTGCACGCGCTGTCTGTCGATGGGCTCGGTCTTTGGCAATAGGTGAAAAATCCGACGGCAATAGACTCGTCATTGTAATAAGACCTCTACGAAAATATTTAGCTGCAAACGTGGTCGTCTATTGTCAAGGGTGTCTGGAGAGAAACTTTATGATAAATATCATTTCATGGGCATCCGAGAAACATTCCAATGGAGCCAACTTGCCGGACATGTGTGAGCTTAGGATGTGTTGGACATCGACGTCCATGAAATGTGTTCGTGGTCTTCCACATATTTTCATACTTGGTGTCATGGACGTCCGTGGATTACCAAGGAGTTCAATGGCATGTTCCATGGTTGGTTGCTCATACGTTCATGGACTTCCACGAAAATCTCATTTAAAGTACCCACTGGGCAGCCCATGAACTGCCCACGAAGTGCCCACCGTGGGCACTTCAACCTAACACTCGCAACGGCATGTCACCCTAGAACTGAGCCACCAGCGTCAACCTAGCACGTATCACATTGACTTGGGGTTAGCATTAGGGTCAGGATTGCCAGCCCTTATAATGCCAAAGCCCATATAATGTACAATCCAAAGCAGAATATCTACTGGTACTTGTTTAGGAGCATATTGGTTTCGGTTGGAAGGACACTCATTGGCCGCCCATGGGCTGCCCATATCCGTATGGGCTGCCCGTGGGATTGGGTTTAGGGTGAGCGTCATGGCGGAAAATTCCAATATGGGCAGCCGACGGGCATAAGGTGGTGCCCATCTACGGTGTAACAAAACTCGCACTGTAGAGAGAGTGTGAGAGGCCCAGTGTTCAGGAACATCCATGAAAGTCCATGAAAAGAGTGTTCTGCAATTTCATGGATGTCCATGAAACATTTCATGAACTTTCATGGACGATCATGAAACAATGAAACTTTTCATGAATGTTCATGGGCGTTCATAAAACATTTCATAGGCGTTCATGGTATATTTCGTGGATGATCCTGAAACATTTCATTGGCGTTCATGGCACATTTCCTGAACGATCCATGAAACCTTTCATAAAATATTTCAGGAACTTTCACGGGACGGGCGTTCTTGAATGCTGGTCATGAATGTCCACGAAACGTTGTCCTGAAATATTTCCCTACAAGAATGTCATGGCATTCATGGGGCGTTTCACGGTCGTGGACTTCCATGGAATTCATTGGCCTTCCATTTCATTCCATGGACTTCCATGGAATTCCGTGAAATATTTCATGGAAAAGTACGAAAGTGTGTGTAGACTATGCCCCTTGCATTCATACCTCGTTTTCTCTCCCTCAACATCGTAGCTTCAATAGTCGAAAGTCGAGGCTGGGGCGGTTACTTGTAGACCGGCCCTTGCTGCGAAGGGCATGTCCCGGTACCGAAATATGTCCGGTAGCAGGAGAGGTAGGTATGGTTTTCCACGAGCGAAGAAGACGTCGTGATGTATGAAGGATGTACCATTGTTCCTGCCAGACTTTGCCAGGTAGATGATCATTTTACTTCCCGGTAAGTACTTAGGTGGTTGTGGTCGTTTAGCCGTGTGCGGTTTGTACGCGTTCTTGGTTGATTGAGTGGATACCGTTTCGATCGTTCGACTCAATGCATCACGCACGTGGTTGCACGCAGACATATAATATGCACACGTCGGACGCAATGTTCGACATGATTTCCATGGAAGTAGACACACATTTCAAATATCGTTCCTTTGCACAGCTAAATGCCAACACCGATCAATACCGTGGGCAGTAACCCAGCGGGAGTATTGCAGCATCACCTTCGATCCCTCTAGTATACTCCGTCAAGCAAATCGCAAACATCTGCCGTAAAATATTCTGCAAGAGACCAAATCGGCTAAACTCGTATGAAGGGCTACATTGGCTGCTGCTGTAGGCTAGGCAGCATGCTCGCCGTTCATCGGCGTCGTGAGACCATACTATACCTGAAATGTACAGGTTTCGCAGTGTTGAATCTTGCTGCTGTTGCCGAGACAGAGGAATGATGAGGGGAGGTGCGACGGTGGGTGGTGGGTGTGTCTGCCCTATTCGTCGTGGCAATAATAGCTAGACTGTCCCCAGTGAATCGTTCAGGGGAGAAGAAACAGGCACTGCATTCATATGTAGTACTATTGCTGTGTTGCGAGAGTATTCATCTTTTTTGTGTTGCGAGAAAAATTTCGCGTTTTTTTCCTGACCGGAGGTGCATCGTCGTACTGGTTGTAGTCCAGGTATCAAACTTGCAGTCGACACTGACTTCTTCGTGGTCTTCAATGTGCAGTCGACCCCACTAATTTTTAGTGTCCTGTACGTGGGGAAGTGTCCATCTCAGATTCCAGGGGTGATACTTCACCGTCCCCGGGATCAACGGAGGCTTGTAACACACACACCGCAAACGATGAGCGATTGCAGCAAGGTCATGTTGCACGAAATCTGACGATCACAACGTGGTGTGGTGGTTAAAAGCTGCACGCACTTCCACACCGATTGCCGGGATTGACTACTGCTGTGTGTGCGCGTGTGTGAGAGATTCAATTGATTTTGATTGGCCGCGCTATCGGGCTGTCCAGTGGCCGGACGCCAGCCACTGTTTGTTGTTGCTGCTTCCTGCGGGTTACACTACAGTAGCGGCTAGGGTTTAAGAGAACTTATTTAAGAGAAAGTACGGATTTAAGAGAGAGGAATTGGCTTGTACCAATCAAAATCGATTTAAGAGAAATTTCCTATTGCAGCTGGGATTTTTCTTAAATCGAACAATATGGAAACCACGTGGACACACACACACATCACACACCCACACAGCTGCAGACACCATGCCCTGCGCGGCGGGCAGTCGCTGCACGGCTGTCCCCGATCACACGCCAGGCCCGCCGGCGTTCACAAATCACCACTGTAGAGGAGTCTGCGGGCAGTACCTCCATGGCACCTGTGGTGTGGTGGACGCTCAGGGCACCTCCGAGATGCATCGCATCTGCCACAACTGCCTGTCCTCCTGTTGGTTTCTTGTTGTTGTTGTTGACTTCACATTAAACCGTATGTCAGTTGCTAAATGCCAAAATCTAGCAAAGACTCTCGGCCCGTGGTCACGAAAGTGCTGGAGCCATCTGAGGATCTAAAGAACACGCACACGTAGCAAGAAAAAGGTGTACAAGAGCCCGAAGAGGTACTACTACACCTATATATAATCCCTGCAGCACCGTACGCGTGCCCAAAACTGAACTACACGTCCGTCTCACCGTTCGACTACAGCAACATCACCCCCTACTTGTCCCACTCTGTACCAAAACGAATGATTGCCGAC
This sequence comes from Ectocarpus sp. CCAP 1310/34, assembly GCA_902602495.3. Lineage (NCBI taxonomy): Eukaryota > Phaeophyceae > Ectocarpales > Ectocarpaceae > Ectocarpus > Ectocarpus sp. CCAP 1310/34. The sequence continues at coordinate 2,556 of CACKRE030000093.1, read as the reverse complement.
TACAGCATACTTGCTGTCTGAAGTGCTGTCTGTACAAAAACA